>JAHDVF020001398.1:0-15539 GCA_022606425.2 Lepidostoma basale | reverse complement strand
ATATATACACACACACATATATACAGATAATGAATACAAAAAAAATATGTAAAATCTTTTAAATATGTTTGGCTAGCTTTTAAGCTTTGACCGGTTTCTACAGCTCGCTGCCATCTTCTGATCAGCCTCACAGCTATCTTGGACCAGAAGTTGGCAGCGAGCTGCCGAAACTGGTAGAAGCTAAATATAAAGTGGAATAAAACTTAGTACACAGTGTAAAGGATTTTTAAAATATTTTCATTATTTATAATGAATTTTTTTTAAGAAAAAAATCAATCAACAATAGTAATCCATAAATTAAATCTGAAATTTATTAAATGGAATAAGTATAAAAATCGCCTATTTAAACTGTAGTTTCCTCAAATACATTTAAATTCCAAATTCAGGAGGCCACTTTAAAAAAATATGCACAAAAATATCTTAGTTTTTTATAATACAAAATAATTACAGTTTCTTCTAAGACTAATTAATTACTTCGAAGCTAAGAAATCATATTGGACTGTGTTCAAATAAATTATTCAAAACAAACTTTTTAACGTTATTTTAACGACACGCATTTTTAACAGCACACGAACTCAATTATCGCTTCCAGCAACTGCCAAAAAAATACTTTATAATAAAAAGGCTTTGCTTACTGAACTATTGAATTGGAACACCTGGTATCAATAAACCGTATATAAAACTTGGAAAACATATACATGTTTCCTTCCATTAATCATTTGTTTATTATTGTATTAAAATATATACACGCATATATTTTTTAGATATACAGGATGTTTTTTTAGTGGTTTGGTTTCTAAACTGACAACATTGTTTTTATAGACTGTTAATTTAATAGTTGACAGTTGATTTGTAGTCAATACATTTTGCCATTTTACCATGAATAGACTGACGTCAGAACAGCGCTTGCAAATTGTGCCAATTAATTTTGAAAATCATGGTTCGGTTCGCCAAACTTATCGTGCACTACGACCATTTTACGGTCGACATAATCCTCCATCCGAGCAAGTTTTTCGGAAGACCGTGGATCGTTTTCGCACCATGTACACTCTAGTGGATAATACGCATCCACAAAGACGACAATTGTCGAAAATTGGACTTCACGATTGCGCTTGCACGATTGCGTATAAAATTATCTATCAAATAAAGTCAATATCATAGACATTAACATTATTTTAATATGTTTATTTATTTATTCTGAATATGTATTGTATACCTCTAAAAAAACACCGTTTATTTAAATATAAGTTAAACGAAAAAAGAAAAGTTCCACGTGTATGCGTACAATCAATTTTAAGATCATTTATGGTTATACACAATAACACGTGACTAATCTATTATTTTATTTTAATATATTTTATTATTAACAGTACAAAAAGTCAATAGAACAGATAATTTTCAGGAGACATCTGGAAAAGTCTCTATCGCACATCGTCTGGGTGTAAATCTTGCCATTTCTGTGCTTATTCATTACGCATCAACCTATAAAGATATCCTTCAGATTACAATCCGCTAAACACTAAGATTAAGCTCATAGGTTCTCAAAGTGGGCGGTTTCGCCCCCCGGTGCCTTCTAGCTTTCTACGGGGGCAATAGTGAATTCAGAAACAATTACCGAGCTTTCGGACGATATACGGGTCGATGGCCATTTGAGGGTATTAGTTGCAAACCTGGCAAACTCCATCATTAGATGTTTTGAGTAAATCGCAAAAAACTGATACGCTAATAAAATGCGCTTTTTTACGATATTTATTTTTTTCATCTCAACCAGTTAGTATTTTAAAAGTAATCAGCCATGAAATAATCATCATTATGTTGATAATTAAAGTAAAATAATGAATTTCATTTTGGAGTTTGCCAGCTTTGCAACACTCAAGTGGAGGTTGCAGTGTTTGCAACAAACCCTATATTTTAATAGCAAAATTCTTCAGAATGAATCCGAATTTGAAACTAAAAATCAATAAAAATTATGTGCAAATGTATTATGAATAAGACCCGATTCATATCTCACTTTTGATTGTTGGTGGAGTTTGCTGGGTTTGCAAATAATACCCTCATTTGTATTATAGAATAAATAAATTAATTATTGACGTGATTTTTCGAATGGATTAAACAAAAAAATTGCATTTTAAATCATCTTGTTCATCTTATTCGACCAATTTTTTTTTTAAATAACAACTAATATCAAACGACCTAAACACTACAATGAAACAAAACGGTGTTTAAAAAAAACTCGTTTTACTTTTGTCTTTATTTTAATAGCGGTGGGTTTCCAGATCGCCTCGCTGGCATCGAAAAACTGGCGGCGAAACCGGTCGCTATCAAAATATAGACAAAAGTGGAAGCATTTCTAAAAAATATCATTTTATTTAATTATTATTAACTTTACTTTCATCAAGAGGCTTCAGTAAAATCATGTGATTATCCTAAACGCGATAAATAGTAATAATTTGTTTACTGTTCTTATAAAAATTATTTTAAACATTTCAAACTTTTAATAATGCCTTAGAAAAGCAAAACATGTCATTCCCATAAATTATAATAAGTATTAATTGTGTAATAATTGGGGTGGCGTTGCAAAATGTATGTATTTCAACGGGACGGTGACTTTAAAAACTTTGGGAACCTATGATTTAGCTTAATCTTTGTAATGAATGATATTAGGGTATTTATTCTGAATACAAGTCTTCTCACTTTGAGCATCAGCATATCGCCATCCAGGGTACCATCCGTGACCATCCAGGGTAACAGCTAACTAGTGTGAGTGTCGCAGGTGCTGCAGGCGAGGAACATGTTGAGGCCTAACAAATTGTTGGGCAGCTTTAAGTTAGACGTGGCGACCGTTTGGGCGCAACAAGGTAAAGTCCCCGCTAGGAGGATCCCGTCCCCACCGCACTACACTATACATGGGTACACAAATTCCTCTCTTAATGAACTAAAATGCGTTAACTTAAAAAAAAAAAAAAAAAAAAAACGCAAGTGAAAAATAACTTGACAAACTACTAGCAAGTGTTTGAAAATCAGAATTTTGGTTGTTTATAAATCTACATTTTTCACTTATCCCTTTTTTCTTTAATTCTCTCCTATTCCTTTCAAACGCTAAAGATGGCTAGGCACGTTTGCGTCATTAAGGACAACTACCATTGACCGATCGCTGAGCGAAATGGAATTGATTTGCCTTCAAAATTTATCGTACATGACAACATTGAGTGAAGTCTTAAAAATACCTCTGTAAAAATACCTCTTAAAAATATACGTGGTAGGTTATTTGATTTTACAAGTTTGTAATAAATTGAGTATTTTTCTTTCTCTGAAACCATGAATTTTAATTCATATCCAATCCACTGGTTTAAAATTTTTCGAAGAGTTCGTTAAGTAAGAGATTAATGTGCTTTGCTTTGAGATGCAAGCCAACCATTACTTCACGAAATCAACAGTAAGAACGTGTTGTTCATGTTTACAAAAAGCATATCAGAATATTGCAGGAAAACCAGTGTTTAATGTCTATGCGTCCTAAGTAATTTGATTCACTTTTCAAAATGACCACTGTATATACGAGTACATGACTGCGTTATTCCTGTCCACTCCTAAACTTTATACGTGCATACTACTATAGTAAAACTTGTGAAACATATAGAAACATTAGAAAGTTGATCCTTAGATTTGGGTAGAATCACGTGCCGTGACTCTCACTGACTTGCTTAATCAAATTTTCTCCCCACACGCAATTTGTTCACTCCCTCTCATTTCCTGTTATTTTGTGCCAAATATTTGGACTCCTATCACGTATAAAACATTATCCGTAGTGTATCGGGACAATCCCCTAGAATCGACAGGCTCTGATCACTAATATCTTGTATATAACAATTCTAGATCCACTCATTTATATTAACAACGCAAAGATTTGCTACGAAATGAAATGTTGTATCAATGACTAGTAAACGAACACAACAAAGTACCATTCGAAATATAGGAATCACATAATTACAGCTACAAACTAATTTCACAATTTTCCGTTGAACAAACAGAATTACACCTAACATGTTTGTCATTGATGCTTTTCTTATATTATGTAAATCTGTGTGTTCCGCTTTTCGCTAACGCTTATCATTCATCATTTCTGATTTCTTAACTCTCTTGAGAATGCGGTCGAGCTACCTCCTTTCCACGTCTGGCGCACCTCACGCATGTTTCATTTGACATTTTAAAATGTTTGACGTTTACTATTGTTTTCATTGAACAGTTAAGTGCCTTTAAGGATTTTCTTTCCTATTTTTTGTGATGCTTTTTACGTTTATTGTATCTATGTGTTCGTGTTACGCAATAATGTTCACACGGACTGTGATATGCGTCACTTGCGGGGAGATTCGTGTCTCCAACCCAAAATTTTCGTAAAACCATTGAAAACTAATGAAGAAGAAGGTAGGATCACTCGCGGAATTTGGCCCTAACGCGGAGCATGTGAGGCATACAACAGTAAGACATTAAGGAATGTTGCTACCCGCTCTTCTATCCTGCACGTTTCAGAGATCAACTTCTTGCATCATCTTTCAAAGTATTTAATATAACACGTAATTCCATAACCGAAAATTTTGTAGATCATCAATTCTATCACAAATGGGCTGTGTTAATGGACCCGTCGGATGCGGGTGCTGGGCCAAAGGGCTATTTAAAATGTGACATAAGCGTCATCGGAAAGGGAGATGTGATAAAAGTACCCCCTAAAACCGAAAAGGATGAAGATGATATAGAAGCGTAAGAATTTTCCTATAATTTACATGTTTTTAAATGACGATATATTATTTTTATTTATTAATTTACCCTTCAATTGCAGAAACCTCCTTCTCCCGGACGGAGTGCCTACCGAGCGGCAGAGGGCGCGCTACGTAGTTTACGTGCACAGGGCCGACGGGCTGCCCAAAATGAACCTTTCTATTATGGCGAACGTTAAGAAAGCCTTAACTGGTGAAAACAAAGACCTAGTGGATCCATATGTTCAAGTTAGCTTTGCTGGACTAAGCGTAAGTAGATCTCGGTTTCCCGAGAACATTTAACTAATAATGAACGCCGAAAGAGCTTTTCTTTACGTACGTTTATATTTCTTTAACCGCTTTGTACGTTTAGCAATAATGTTATTTAAGGGTATAACAAAACTAATACGTCGTCGTACGTCGCAAATGAAAACATTTAATTCTTACAACAACAAAAAAACAGTAATTTTGTCAATCCCACTTTTGGTAGAAAATGAGTTGCTATATTGTTCCGTAAATTCTAATCTAAAATTAATAATAAAAATTGCGTCTCCAAAGAACGTCCTCACTGTGTTCGTTTATCTTATTCATATATTAATGGTTTACTTAGGCATTCAAAACTGTTTCAATTTACCGTTTCAACAATCAATATAAGTAATCGTAAGTCCAAGGTAATGATTTTTAAATCGAAAAATAAGAAGCGATTTTTAAATCGAAAAATAAGAAGCGTGAGTGGTGAAAATTTGGAGCAAGTAGATAAGTTCGTGTATTTAGGTAGTATGTTTACAAGAGATGGGCGAGTGGAGAGGGATATTGAAAGAAGGGTTGGGGCAGGCAACAAAGTGAATGGTGCACTTAAAGTTGTCATCGCAAACAAAAACCTTCCAAAAAAGCTAGAATGGCAGTGCACGATGGTGTTCTTCTACCGACCCTTATGTATAGAAGCGAAACATGGAACTGGCAAAAGAAGGATGAAAATAGAATAAATGCAGTAGAAATGACATATCTTAGACGAATGTATGAATACTCTGTGTATGATAGAGTGTCGAATGAAAATATTAAAAGTGAATGCGATGCGAATGATGGTGTTATGAACAAAATAATGAAAGGATCATTAAGATGGTTTGGACATATGGAAAGAATGAATGAAGAAAGAATGGTAAAAAAATTATATGTTAACGATGTAAATGGAACGATCAAATAAATCAAATATTGAATGTCGGCCATGTGAGGAGTCAGAGAAATCGACGCGCGTGCATGACACGATGTATGAATGTTGAGAAAGCGAGAGAAATATGCAAGGAAAGAAAATTGTGGCAGTTCATTCTTTCTGCCTACCCCTTCAGAGAAACGGCGTGATGGTTACTTAGTTAGTTAGTTAACAATCGATTAATTGATTATGGATCATATCTTCTTCTTCTTCTTTTTGTCCTGTCCCACCTCCGTGGTGCATAGGGCTTCAAGAAATTTTCTCCACCCGACTCTATCGCATACCTGATGCTTAACATTATCCCAAGTGAGGCCTGCTGCCTTAACCTCGTCCTGCAGGGCTCTTCTCCAGGTGACTCTAGGTCTGCCTCGCTTTCTCTTTCCCCCCATAGTTGACCAGTCTAGTGCACCCTGAGCGATGCAGGCTGGGTTCCGTCTCAGAGTATGACCGATCCACTGCCATTTGCGCCTAGCGACTTGTTCTCTAATTGGCTTTTCGCCTGCCATGGTCCAGAGAACGGCATTTGACATGGATCATATACTCGTAGGTAAATTGAAACAAAAGCAAAGGGTGCAAGGTGTATGAGTACTATAATCTGTATTGTTTTGTTTGCAATAGGGTGCCACCAGCGTGAAACGCAGCACTTACAACCCAGTGTGGAACGAGCAGATAGTGTTCACGGACATGTTCCCGCCGCTATGCCAGCGGATCCGTGTGCAGCTAGCAGACTACGACCCAGTCAAACCCTCCGTCATCGGCACCCACTACATCGACCTCAAGACCATCTCCAACGACGGCGAGAAGGGTATAATCTCGATATGATTGTGACTTGTATTAACCCTTTCCGGTCCACAAAAAAAATGTTCCAACACATCCACAAAAGATTTTCAGAAGTACGGTAAAAATACATCCAAATTTTTTATAATAAAACTGTATTTATTTTAATTTTTTATTATTGTTTTGAATGTATGGAATAATGTTCTAATTTTATAAACAAATAGTTCGAATTCACTCTTCACTTCCTTCATATATTCTTCATCATTACGGCGACATTATTGACGACCTTCGTGGCCGAGCAGCAAATGCATTGACTGCCACCCCGAAGGTTCCGGGTTCGAATCCCGGCGAGGGCAGTGTGATTGTCACACTGTCTTTGATCTGGTGTAGAATCTACGTGACAATAAAATGGCGAAAGATTAGCTACCTATCACATGTCACGAGAATCACTATGCTAGCTATAATACCCTTCACATCGATTTAGCTCAGGCTGTCATAATGTAAAGAGCGATTCAACAAAATAATAATAATAATAATAATTACTTTCATACTCGTTATCAACGCGTTTTTTTGTAATTTTTTGCATTTTGAGAGGTTCGAATTTTTAGAATAATATAATAGTAAGTATCGGTAATAATAATTATCAAGTCGCACGGATCGAGTTTAGCTGATAAGCCGGCGACCGGTCATCCGAGTGACACGTTCCGAGCCAGCCCCTAAAACAAAACTTTTGTATCATTCTCAGGTCGAAAGTTACACATTCCAATGTTCATAAAAACATTGAATCCTCGTCTCAGTATACCGCTACACTAAATATGAGCGAGAAAAAATATGTTTGCTTGTATTTTGACTCTACACTGACGAAAAAGAAAAATGTCGAACGACATTCGACATAGGACTCCCTGGAATAAAGTCGAAGTCGAATGTCATTCGACATAAGACCGGAAAGGGTTAAGATCAATCTAATTAAATAGTCCATTGTTTTGGCCGAAACACTATGAAACTTTAACATTTTATAACTGTTAATGAAAAAACTTTGTTTTTGTATCATTTAATTGTATTTTATTTTACGACAGCTGTTTCATCAACCAATGTTGACATCATCAGGTGTTACAATTATATATCAAATGTCAAATTTTCGAAACAGCTGTCGTAAAATAAAATACAATTAAGTGATACAAAAACAAGGTTTTTTCATTAACAGTTATAGAATCTAATTAACTTACTTAAACAACCGATTTCGTCCTTCGCTGGACCTAGGCCTCACCCATACTTCTCTACATATTCCTATCTTTTGTCCTTCGCATCAAGTCATCAGCAATTTTATTTGTGCCATCAGACCATCGTGTAGGACAGGGATGGCGAACCTTTATGAGCCTGAGTGGCAATTTTTTTATATATATAATAATACCTGTATGTCGCGTGCCACATGCTATGGAAATAAAAATGCATCAAATAAACAAAGCATTTATACATCGAAAAAAATAATTAAGTACTTATTAATGGCAAAATAAAATAAATAAATAATAAGTAGACTTAATCAAAAAAATTTAGAACCCTCAAAACTTCATTATTAGTGAGATTTTTGTTGTTAGATGTAGATGTCAATTTTTTATAACGGGTTCATAGCTGGTAACTTTTAATTGAATACAATCAGTAGTACTTTCGTCTGTAAGTCTACTTCTTATGTCTGATTTAATAAAGTGTATTGAAGAAAATAATGATTCACAGGAATGAGTCGACGAAAATATGGTTAAAATGCCCATTGCTATTTTTTTAAGACAAGAAAAAGTTTCCGGGATAGATTGCCAAGTTGTAAGTATTTCATTTTCGGCATTCCTCTGGACTGGTCCAACGAATCGATCTCGCTTAATATCTTCCAAAATAATTCTTAAAATTTTTAATTTTATTATTTTTTTCTCTCTTCATTCGCGTGCTGGCACGCGTGCCATAGGTTTGCCATCCCTGGCGTAGGGGGTCTCTCCACTCCACCACCATTTTAGTATATCTTTGATCTACCAGTCTGGCAACATGTCCCGCAATTGAGCATTTGTGCTTAGCCACACCCTATCAAAGACATCCTTTACTCCTGACTTTCTATGTAATTAACTTTACGTTACGATAAGTTTTATTTTTTAGGTTTTTTACCAACCTTTGGGCCCGCCTATGTGTACTTATATGGGTCTCCGAGGGACTATTCCTTGCTGGATCAACATTCGGCCCTTAATTCTGGATTAGGAGAGGGGGTATCCTACAGAGCTCGGTGAGTTCTCATAAAATTGTATTCATAAAACCCGAACCTTTGCTCGCCGGAATTAGATACGTTATTAATTGAAGGCTGGCTATTAAAAATATGGTAGAAACATAAAACAAAGAAAGAGAGTAACAAATGTTTATTGTTACATATGTCATGTACCACGGGTGGCAATTTTCGGGACGACGCACAGTGTACGATTTGACCAATCTAGCTAGACAAAATTCAGAATCAAAGCTACATGATTTTAAATGATCTTTCATGGCAATTTAGAGACATGGATGTAAATAAAACAAAATTTTCTTGATTAAATATAATTTAATTTGACTTTAACAATGATTTTAAATCTGTATAATGTTTTATTGTATTCTTTTTTGGTAGTTTCCGCAACAGTGAAATGTATGGATCGGACGACATTAATAAATACTTAATTAAGTCATAGTTTGTGCGTACACGAGATGTTTTTAATGTGTGACCTAATCTTACCTTCCTAATTTCTTTGTTTTTTGCCTCAGAAGCCTCTTCGGACATTTGACCTATTGGTATGATAGAATGTCTTATAATTTCTACTCCATGTACCAGGATCTTATGTAATGTATCTGGCATGTTATACCATGGGTACAGAGTAAGATATAAGTCCCGAGTTTCCAAACAATATTGTTTAAATTTATCAGAGTCAATTTAATAGCCAGACGCCATTGCTGCAAGAATAGTACTGAGACGATAAATAAAATTTTCTTCAATACCGGTGATACGAGCCGTTGTTTTATAATTGTAAAAAAACGCTCTTACGGTGTTGCCATCGTTACTTGTACCAAAACCTGGTTTAATTTTGTCTATAATGAAACCAACTTCTTTGAATTGACCTTTTATCATATCCTTCTTCTTTTTAAAATTTTCTTTATTTTTCTCTCCCCTAACTTGCCACTCAGCTATTTCCATTCTATAAGTAATATTTAGCAGGCATTCTATTGTGCGGATATAAGCATGCAAGCTTGATATCCCAAACCTGTACATGTTTTCATCAGGTTCTCTTACGATTGTGGTTGAATTTGACGTTATTTTAGTTTTTCGACGGGAGGGTAACTCTGCTCTTTCACTTTAACTAAATGATCGTAACATGGGTATAGACGGAATCCTCTTTCATTCGACTCTTGTTGAATATTTTTGTACATCTGCACAGTGAAATTGTTTGCAACAAATAAAGTCAACGCTTCCTCCGGGGTGTAAGGACGCTGTTCTTTGTTTATGGTAATTCTTCTTCTAGCTTTTTTATACTCGGTAGCTCGTTTTGGCGAAGCTGTAGACACTTCCTGTATTAAATTAGCAGCGTCTCGTTTACCACTGCCTCGCACCTTTAATTGTGCAGCAAAAGATAGCTGTGCATCGTTATATTCTTCCAATAAATGCTGAACTTTGCGCTGTTTCGATTTAGTGCAACTATCTTCAAAACGCTTTTTCGGTTTGCCAACAC
This sequence comes from Lepidostoma basale, assembly GCA_022606425.2. NCBI lineage: Eukaryota > Metazoa > Arthropoda > Insecta > Trichoptera > Lepidostomatidae > Lepidostoma > Lepidostoma basale. The sequence goes on along the minus strand of JAHDVF020001398.1, from coordinate 5,073 downwards.
TGTGATCCGGTTTCGGGAGCGGTTCGTAGAACATATTAAATACAATTTCATCATTTAAAGCCATTTCGAACGAATCTTTTCGCATTCCCTTTTCAGAAAAATCTTTAAAGGCTTCTCTTGATTTTGTTTGAGGACAAAATTAACAAATATTGACTTTACAAACATTATAACTTCGTTTAATTTGCATTTGAACGGGGTAGAACGCCAAAATTCAAATAATGACTTTCGCGAAATCCGGGCACCTATAAATAAAAAATACATATATCTTTTTTCTAGCACATAATAGCAAAAAACGATTATGTTCTCAACAAACTTATATGATGCGAAAATATTTTAAGACCTAAATCATGACGTGACCCGGCGTGACTCTAGACTTTAAGACTATCCAAAGTCAATTTATGCGTTTTTTTGTGGTTTTGAAAATGATGTTTTTTAAAATAGTATCCCGAAGTGTTCACAAGTATTTTGGTGGATTATAATAATACAATAAATCAATAGTTACCTCAAGTTTAACAATCCATTCCTAAAAAGCACTTGAAATCACACAGAACAAAGTAAGACATCCGCACACGTCGACGTTCACTGTAACGCTGAGCGGGGGACGGGCTACCCTAAGCCGAAACAGCGATTTCGCTCAACAACAGTAATGGAACTGTGGCACCAATATTTGTTTGGAGTGCGTTATCGGTTGAAGAAAACATTCAAGAGCATAGTAATACTTAAGAAAAGCAATATTTCAACATAATGATTTCCGACTTTTGTCTAGCTAGATTGGTCGAATCGTATGTAGTGCGACGCTTAGAACTACACCAAATTATTCAATTACTTTGCACATTTGCAAAGTAATTGGCCTTTATGATTAACACCAGTTGGGATCAACGACTCATTTGTGTTATTTTAATTAATTAGAATATTTTTAATTATCAACCCTTTCTCTTTGTCTTTCGTGATGTACAAGATAATGTCTTCCATTGAACGTGTTGCAACAAACTTAACGCTGCACTTTAAGTTTTAAGGCCCGTTTACACACTGCACAGTGATCGTAACGTCGCCGTCGGTGACCGTAACGTCTCTGTCCGGTGTAAAAGGACAAATAAATATAAGTAACAGTTTTTCATAAAGTCTTTCTGGAAAGACATTTTAATTTATAAACATATGGTGGTAACTTGAAACATTATTTAAAAATATATTAAAGCTGCTATAGTCAATCTCCGGGAGTTCTTCTAAAAATAATCGGCTGGCGGTGAGCACGATATCTCTGTATTAGATCACCTAAAATAAAAAAACAAAAGAATATGTATTTAATGCATGGTGTATTGCTTACGGTATTATCTAGGATTTAATCAAAGTAATAAGCAAAATATTCTTTTTTGGGCGGTTTCATTCAAAAATGTTTTTTTCTTGAATAGTAAATGAAATAGAACATATTAACTGGTGAGATAAAACTCTATCGATTACTAAAAAAAATACGTAATTCTTTCGTAAAATTTTCTGATTGATCGGTTAAACTGTTTCCGAGAAATCTTGCTCGCCGATTTTACAAACGAAATTTTGAGAAAAACGCTTTCAAAGTTTCAATAACACTGTTACGTACTTGCAAGCACTCTTTACAAATATGCGAGTAACTTCGAAATTTTCTGTGGGAGGTTGATATGGACTTCTAAAGGGGTAAACTTGCTTGAATCGTATAAAAATCATCCAATAATTAAATGAATTTTTGTATTATCAGGGTTCTTATATCCATTCGTACCGAAGTCACTGACAATCCTGAGGCTCTTCCGTCCGCCGTGGAGGTCATGCCGTGTGTCGTGCCGTCCGAGGCATGCTGCAGCGTTGAAGAGAACTTTTTACTCTTCGGGACCATTTTCGATGTTACCATGATGGACAGGCGCGTCGGTGAGAAACCGGTCAGCTTTGAGCTCAGCATCGGAAACTCCGGCAACGCCATCGATGGCCTCAACCATTCGTCTCGGCTTCCGCACGAGAGTGAGGGTAAAATTTATATTTTAAATACAATAAAATGGGAATAAATTAATTTTATGAAGCTAAAAAATACATGTACATAAAAAAATATAGTTATTGTAATCAATTGAGGCTTTAGAAATGGACGATTAAAAGGCTTTTTACTATTGAGAATTATTTAAAGAATTAAAACGCTGTATTTTCACATGTTTCGAAGGTTATACACCCTCATCATCAGAAGAACGATTTAAACAAACCAAAATAGTTTAAACAAAATACAAGAAGCTTAGTACGTGTTTATGTACTTGGGTTCTTGTATTTTAACAGTATTGTAACACTTTACTTCACTTATCACAGATATATTTCGGGTATGACATAACCTTTTTCAATGTACAAAAATTTAACATTGGAAAATTTTATGTTATAACCGAAACATGTCTGTGATAAGTGAAATAAAATGTTGTCATTGTATTCAAATATGAATCCACAACACAAAGTGAAGGCGAATACAGAAGACGTTCTTGTATTTTGTTTAAAATATTTTCGATATTTTATATTGTTCTTCCGATGGTGAAGGTTATAAAATCTTCGAAACATGTCGAGAAAAATGAACTCAACAGTGGATAAAACATTGTTTTAATTCATAAAAACATTCGCCATTATGTAATTGCACAGAGTTAACGACTAAAATTTATCAAAAATCTTTTTAATATAACATAATTATGAAATGTTTCGTCATGCTAGGGTATTAGATGTGAGATCTAGAAAACCAACGTTTTCATAAATATTACATAATAAATATGACGACATTCGTGGCAGAGTGGTAAGAGCTCTGACTTCCATACCGAAGGTCCCGGGTTCGATTCCCGGCGATGGCAGTGTGATTGTCACACTGTCTTTGGTCTGGTGTAGAATTCACGTGACAATAAAATGGCGATAGATTGGCTACCTATCACATGTCATGGGAATCAATATAATAGCTAGAATTAATTGTATACAGTTATTCGGATCAAACGACCGGTTATATACAAAAAAAAAAGTTTTAGACATTGATTAAGAAACGCGTCATTAGAATATATTAAACGTATGCTTATTTTAAAATTTGCTAGTTACTAATATACGGCATACATTGGTTGCAGTGATCAACCGCGGGCAGAGCATCACCACTCCCATGAAGGCCCTTTCGCACGACCGCACGCACTTCTTCCTGCCTCTCTGGGACAAGAAGCCGTGCCTGCACGTGTCCTCCGCGTGGCCCGACCACAGGCGCCGCATGTTCACTTCTAACATGATAGAGAAGATCAGCGACGCCATGGTAAATAACTGAACAATTCATAATAAGAGTATCAGAAATGAAGGTTTTTATTTAAATATAATAATAATAGTTAAACATGTCATTCCCATAATACATAATAATACATCTAGAAAATAAACGTTTTTGTTCGTATTAATTATTTAATATGGAGTTTTACACAATTGTTCAAGAAACAATAAAGAAATACATATGAATATACACTACATATTTTTTGTTACTATTCACTAGGAGGAGGGTGTGCGGGCGGCAGCAGAGAAAACAGGGGATGAAGCGGTGGCCGCGCTGCGCTCATGCCTGAGCGCGCTGCACGTCACCTGCGGCCGCTTCGTGGAGCAGCGTCGCGCCGCGTCCACGGCCGGCCAGGCGCCCTCCACCGAGCTGGACAGACGCCGCGGCGAGCTATGCATCAGAGAGATTGTGATCATTTTTCTGCATTCATACTTTAATTTCTTTTGCGAATATTTAGGACCAACTCTCAGCGGCTTCTAAGAGATTTTTACATTAAATTTTTTGCTTTTATTATTAATCTAATTATTGTACTGAAAACAACAGGTCCCACCACATACCCAAGACTGTTATAGGGTGCAGCGACGCCCATTCGTTAGCCTCGCTCATACACTTCCTAGGCATGTCCCTCGTCCTTCCGGGACTTACATTTTAGATTTCAAGCGCAACGGGATGCCAGACCATATTTAATCTATTTTTTTTCCTTCTATTCCTTGCACTTACTCATGTCTCACACAGTTTATTTAAATTGAAGGACCTATTGTATTACATACAATAGGTCGATTGAACCCAATCGCTGTATACAATTTGTTTTTTGCTATTACGAGTATATTGATTCTCATGACATGTGAACGGTAGCTAATTTATCGCCATTTTATTGTCATGTGAATTCCACATCAGACCAAAGAAAGTGTTACAATCACATTCCCATCACCGGGAATTGAACCAGGGACCTTCAGTGTGGCCGTCATAGCTCTTTCCACTCAGACATGAATTCCATTGGGGATGGGTTCACACTTGACCATTTCTTCAAATTTATTAACGGATTCTTAGGAGGAGGGTATCATTCATCATGTTCCCGGTGGTTTTCTTTGACAGCGTCAGCACAGACTATTCTATCTCCCAACATGCCCAACCAACTTGCCTCTGGTGATGCCGGTGGAGAGGGAAATCGAATTTCTGAACATGATCACTCCGGAGATCGACGTCTTTCATACCTGTATTAGTGAAAGAATGTTCGGAAGACATATACACTTGAGTTTAGGGGTTATCTTGTCTTCCTAAAGTCGAACTATATCTCATGCATCCCTGGTATTTTACCTGTTCTCAAATAAACTATTAATATGTTTGTAATGTATTTTGAGAAAAATAAACTGATTTGATTGTTTGATTACAGTTAAGATTCTTTAATAGTTTTATATTTGTTCCATGTGTTTGTTTTTGTAAGAGCTGTGAATAGAAGGCAAAAAATGAGTAACTTAAATTTGGTCTATTGTCCCTTTTAATTTGCTAAAATGATATAACTGTTAACGTCAGTCCCGGGTAAACGGAGAACGGGCATAGGAAGTGAACGAGCGACGCTGACGAAAAGCCGCCGCTGCGCTCTATAACACCCTCGGGTAAGCGGTGGGTACTCTTTCACACTCTAGCTTCGAAAATATGGGTTTTTCATAAACTATTTCTTTAGATTAATCAGAAGTAAGCTAATCACCTTTTCGTTCCTTACACATTTAAAATCATACCAATTTATTGATAAACAATTTGATTTTAACTTATATTTTAAACTATTT
>JAHDVF020000144.1:0-11549 GCA_022606425.2 Lepidostoma basale | reverse complement strand
GCATTCCCCAATCCGCCACCCGGGGAGGCGCCCGATGGGGGTCCAGTAACCCCGCACGGGAACCTAACCTAACCTAACCTAACCTAACCTAACCTAACCTAACCTAACCTAACCTAACTTAACCCAACCTTACCGAAATCTGCCGATGAATATCTAAATGTATCAATTGACGTCACACCTTGAGAACTCCAATTAAAAAATACAAAAAAAAAAGTAACCTAACCTAACCTAACTTAACCCAACCTTACCGAAATCTGCCGATGAATATCTAAATGTATCAATTGACGTCACACCTTGAGAATTCCTACCTGCGCTGCTGCGCAGGGACAGCTCGGATTTGATATATGGTCCAAAAAAATTACGTATTTTGACTCCCATTCAACCCCCCATCACTCTATTTCTTAGCCACACAAAAATGCCACGTCTGGTATTTGAGAGCAGCAGTTGCTTCGTACAAATATTGTATGTAAGCTCGTAGCAAGTATGAACTTGCCGGCATGGTCATGCCTTGAATGAGTTGGCCGCCACTTCGATACGCCGCCCGTGTTTTCCAAATAATTTTTTTTTTAATTAAAAACTCATTTATGAACCTTTCATTTTAAAATTTGAGATTATTATTTTTTATTAAATATGTGTACCTTAATTTTTTTTTTTAAAACAACATTGAAAGACTAAATAAAACGAAAGTAATGTATTTTTTTATCACAAATGTTTATTTTACTTATTATGAATATAGTTTGCTGAAGTCACATTGTGAAATCTTATGCCATTGGTCAATCGGTAATATTCTAATATGTGTTTGATTTTCGTTGAACCAAGTAAAACTGCGTTCGGCGGAGTATATTAAAAATAAAATAAAAATTATTTTAAAAGTGTTATATTTTTATAATATTTGTTTTTGAACATTACAAATCAGAGTGTCAGAAAAAAACAATACTTACAGTTTTTGCTCGGTGGCACGGTGCAGAGTCATCTTGGAAAATGCACTCCGAAATATTGGAACAGTGCATTTCAATTGTCGGGAATAAACACTCTTCCAATTTTTTTTGTAAACTTCTGCATTAACAGTTCCTTTTATGAATGCTAATTGCCCCACTCCATAAAAGGAAAAGCATCCCCAGACCATTTGTCCGGCAGGATGCTTCACTGTTGGTCTAAGACACTCCTCGCTTAAACGTTCTCCAGATCTCCGTCTCACGTACTAAATTCCATCCGAACCAAATAAATTAAATTTACTCTCATCGGAGAAAATAACTCATCGCCAATCGATTTCAGTTCAAGTTTTATATTTTTTAGCCCATTCTAAACGGGCAATGCGCATTTTTTTAGTCAGGAGTGGCTTTTTTGCAGGTCTCCTGGCAAAAAAGCCGGTCTCCCGGAGTCTTCGGCGTACGGTGTGAACACCCACTTCAGAACTACCAGCCTTTATGAACTCCATCCATAAATATATCCACGGCACTTTTGAATCGATCCTGCAAAAAGATTCGTTTCAGCAGTCGATCCTCAGCGCGTGTAGTCTTTTTTTTATGCCCAGTACCTTTTTTTCGCTCTAGACATGCAGAACCTTTAAATTTTTTGATGCAATCTAACACTGCAGTTTGACTGCATCCAATCTGAACTGCTATAGCTCTGGAACTCACTTTTTGCGTCGCCAACGTTAAAATTGTATTTTTATGTAAAACACTTGTTATGAAATTATTCTGTGACAAAAATTATACCATTTCAAAATAATTTTTCAAACGAGCTTGCGTTGCATTTATAATCTTCGTAAAAGTATCTCAGAAGACCCAAAATGCTTCACGAGCGGCTTATCTAGGTAGGAATTCCTAGAAGGCTACAGGCTCCTTGCTCCGAAGGAACAAAAGCCTTCCTACCCCTCGGAGACCTTCCCCTCAAACAACCCCCGCAATGCAAGTTCCGAAATGAACGGAATCGCCACATATAGTATGAAAGTGACAGTCGGACGAACACGTCGCGACTTAATTAATAAATTAATAAACAATGTACGAGTATTAGAAGTGTGAAAAAGTGAAGTGAATCGCCTCCTCGCGATGTATATTCCGCGGGGAGGGCTTAAGAAACAATTGGGTGAACAATAAAGTGTAAACTGTTAAAATTGTGAACATTAGAGAACTTTCTTTCGCGCCAAGCCGAAAGCGCGCCAAAATGGGCGCGCACGAAATATTGTGCGTCACACGCGTCTCCGCCAAGATGAAGGACCGGTCACCGCCCCCGCCCCCGAGAAGCTAAGAGCCTCGGAGGAGTGAGGGAGAGTCGGGGCCGGTCCACTGAACGACGTCGCCGCCCTCAGCCGCCTTCCATTCCGCCGAGAGAGGATAGACCGCCGCCCCCGTCAGAGAACGAGAGTGAGCCGTGGTCATCCTTCTCGTCGTGACCCAGCCGCCGCCCCGTCAGAGAACGAGAGAGCCGTGGCTGGTTCACCTCCATGTGTCTTCCCGCCCTTCGCGCAGGCTCGCCCTCTGAGCTGGAGCCGCGCTCGGCGAAACACCCGTGTCGCGTATTTTAGTTATAGTTAGTTTTAAGCGTTTCTTTAGGCTAATTAGTTTATAATTAGGTGGCCACCATAAGGATAATTATATTTAGGGTAAGTCTTTTATTTTAATAAATTTTTATATGTTTAAAATTGACAAACCACGCTTTTATTTGCGCATTCCGGCTTGTCTACCTTCCCCGACTGACGGCATCGCTGGACCTCCCTTCTGGTGAGCTATTCTCCCGAGGACCCTGGAGCCGCTGATGCGCGAGAGGACTCGGCGAGGATCCGGAAGGTAGGTCAGGTACACGGCGATGAAATAGGCCGGAGCGTCGATAGGACACCTTGGATCGCCTTTTCCCCCGATCTTCGGTGATCGTTGACGCTCTTTTTCCCGCGCATTTATTTCTCTGCCTGTTCTGTTTGGGAGGAGGATGACACACTTAATTGCTTAAATTTTGACATAATTCACAAAAATATTAATACTTGATGTCTACACGTTGAAAGTCACAATAAAACTGGCCTCATTATTTGAGTAAGACCCTATACAGGTAGTTAAAAAATAAGGTTGGGGGTAATTAGTTCTTAGAACTAATTTATACCTGCACTAACCATTTTTAATAGGTGAAAAGTTTCAGTGCTCGCTACTGTAGATGTAGATTTCTTCTGTTCATCGACAGATAGTGCTTGTAGCCTGCGCACTGCGCATGTGCCCGGACTCAAAACAAAACAAAAAAATTAAAAATAAACGTTTTTTGTGTTATTATGTTCGTTATTTTGAATCGTCAGTTTTTGTGACAATTTTGAGTTATTTTATTCAAGTGTAGATGGCGCTACAATTGTCTTAAAAATAAATCATAATAAACATTGTTAAAATATATTTTAACAATGTTTGTACATATTATTTGGTGTTGTCACGCTTATAAATATTCCCCTCTTAACTGACGAGATCTTATGTAGAAGTACCTATAATTATTGTATGAACCTGCTCACTCCACTTGGATCATGATGTCTATGGTACATGGCTATATCGTGGCCGGAAAGAGCCCTCGGGACAAAAACAACCGGTTCACTCGAGGACATTCCCGCCAGTCTTTATAATTGGCAGATAATTCATAGATACGAAATATCATAAGATCTAGCTGGCAATGTCTCTCTCCCTATCATCATTTAGTTATGTGAACATTTCTCACATTCTGCATATTTCATTTTTCTATTCAAACGCGTGCACTGTTGGCGGGGCTGTCGCTATTTGAGGCATTCAAAGGAAAAGTGGACTAACCCACATGATGGCCAATATTGAGGTAACTATGGAAATATGTCTAAGAACGGACTAAACTTAGTTTCAACAATATTCTTTAGATGGAAGTGTTTTTTTTGTTTTTGCATTTAAATATTTAAAAATATTCTCAATGCAAAAGTGGACCATAATGGTCAGTCCAAAGTATTAGTGCCGAAAATAAAGTTCATGTATATTGTGTCCAATCCTGATTGTGTGGTGAATGACATTGACTACAAATTTTTAGTGAGTGGTCATTCCTATTTACCATGTGATCAGGTTTAATTGAAAAACAAAAATGATTTTTTCTAGATATTTACTATCCGGAACACTGGATTCAAGTAATACAATCAGCCAGGAAAAGTAATCAATTAAAAATAATCTCAAGGGAAAGGGATAATTTTTATTCAACAATTAAATTGGAGAGTAACATAGTAAATAGAAATGTCTCACTTGATTGTGGTTGAAAATACAGTGGTTGAGGTTTACAAAAACCGAACCATTTAAAATATATTTCAAATACTCAAACAACAGTGAAGTGATTTTCTCCATAGTGGATATTTCAAAAAGATTGTCAGTCTCAATCACTACTCTAGATGCATTGTATCCACAAGGATATACTATCACAGCGATGAAGAAGAAGGATTTAATTTCCTTCTTGACTTCGTACCGCCAATTTTCCACCATTTTTATAACAATTTGAAGACCAAAAATATTCAGTCAGATGCAATAGACGTGTCTGATTCCGAAAGGGATTAAAATTATAATAGATATATTTTCTATATACCTACCTTTGATTTCATTTCACTTTTCTTCTATCCTAATAAAAAAAAATGGACGAAACATAATAACACTTCAACGCAATAGTGGACCAAGCCACAAAAAAATAGGTATTTATTATATTTTTGGCCAAAAACGGATCTACATTAAAATTAACTTATCTTTTTTACTAAGAATCTTTCTTTACAATTAGAATTTGTTGTAAAATTTACGTAACACAAAGAGATGAAATTTGATAATTTCTAAAATGCGCCATTACTCAAATCTATGGTAGATGGGGTTAGTCCACTTTTGCTTTGACTGCCTCATTTGTCCATAGATGGCGCTCTCTTCTACTTTTAAGGAAATGTGAGCGCGGCGTTATACCTAGTATAGTATGTACGAAAGTATTTAAAGAAAATCGTTTCACGTCTCATTGCAGATATTTTTATTTAGATATCTCTTTCCTAAATACCGGAATAATATCCCACTTCCCATAACATCAATTTGACGAGTAATCGCGTAGATTTCTGTGCCAATATGTTAATAAAAAATTTAATATAGGTAGTATGTACTTTGGAAAACCTACTAACTGAAAATGTATTTTATCTTATTGACTTTACAATTGTGGGTATAATTGTGGCCAATTTACAAAGATCCTTCTAATTAACAAAGATATACAAAGAATACTCTTTTAATACGGAGTCAACGGAATTCAATAAAGTTAATTTCCACACGAGTACGTGTGTAGGTACACAGATAGATGTAATATGTTCTGCTTAGTTCATTCATAAGAGAACCCCGGTAACACTTCCTGGTACTATATATTTTGGACAAGAGAAAGGGAAGTGTTACCCGCGTTCTCTTATGAATTAACTAAGTAGAACATGTTACAACAAGTTTACTGATGAATTACTTGAAGGATCAACCGCCCTGAACCTCGTTCCATGATGTACCTGACCCGACTGGTATACACAAGAACAAGTATCGCTCGGACCGGCTCTGAGGATTGAGACAATATCTTTCATATTCTTCAACGGTAAGAATATTGAACTAATTTAATGATGATTAATATTCAGGTAGTCACCAAATTCTTGTAGCGACAATTGATTTGATCTATTATAGACAAACAAGTGTAATATACCAAATTATTTCCCCTCCACAAATGAGCACACCCTCACGGTAATGGAGATCGCGCTCGCGATGAGTCCTCTCCTTCGCGCCTTACTTTCCCTTACATTTAATACCCTCGTTCCCGCCTAACACACTCAATGTTTCTTAACTCCTTCAGACCTGAATTATGGTTATGGGAGAAAACAATATTTGAGAGTGGATTAGGCTTCATGGGGGTTTTAATAAAAAACATAAAAAATTCAAAGTACTGTTTATTGAAATTCAACTTGTGCATAATTATGCCCAACAGGTCTCAACGTACAGAGACGACTGGACAAGAGAATATTGTTGCGTAGTATAGAACATTTGCCACAAGTATTTCTATGATAAAATACAAAACAATTCCTGTCCTTTTTTATGCATAAATGAACATTGCATATGTCAGAAGAAAAAAAAAGTTTTTTTATTGCACGAGTTTTTTTTACACCACTTTCCCTCTTTGGTTTGGACAAGATGAAGACTGCAAAAAAATTAAGTTACTCGTGTTAGGCACTTTGAAATAAGTGTGCATAATTATGCACACGGGATATTCAACCAGAAAAAAATGGGACATGACAGCACTCATTGCTCCAAGATACCACTAATGTAAAAAGTCGGCCCCTAGTAGCCCGTGTAAGTGTGGCTTTAAGACTGACCTCGTATTCGCATGGTTCTTATCCCGTAGACGCACATGGTGTTTTGCGAATGCTCACCGTTGTGTATAATATACAAAAAGAAATTGCAAGTATTTATACAAGTATGAAAATGTTTTATTCCATATATAAATAATACATAGTTTGCGCATCTAGCCAGATATAATTACATGCGAGCACATATTAGATTCAAGTAGTTAACAGACTAGCAGACCGATCTCTGATGTCGATTACTACAGAGAATCTATAATCTACGCTGATTACAATCATTAAATATCTGTAGATTCCAGTTTGACGACATTAGCGTCACCGACAGGCAACTGGACAGGATCTGGAGGAGTGCGGAAGTAGGGGTTGGAGGCACGGTGCTCGCGCAAGAACTCCCCGCCACACTCGGCCCAATCCTGCCGCGTCACCAGCACCTGCGACAGGGACGGGTCCCGCGCCAGGGCACATGCACCGCGCCACGCGTCCAGAGCCGGCTCGTTGGCCACGCGCACCGCGTGCGGCGTCTGGAACGGACGCATCTCCAGCAGTTCACGGGACAAGCGATCTTTCAGGCCTGAAAACATAATCAACTTCAATTCTCTTTGAAAGAAGCAAAGTTGCCAACTAACAAAGTTGGTATACTAGACGACACCTGTACCTGAAAATTGTGCGCAGCCACCCGTCACAAAGACATTATTGGCCATCTCCAGCTGCTCCTCAGTGGAGAACTGCTTCAGGACATATTCCAGCGTCTCTGCCAATCCCGCCTCAGGAATGCCCAGCATGAACGGTTGGAACAGCAACTCCGGGGCTCTGCACACAGGAGCACTCTTGCATCTTGAACATTATTTCATTCATACAAGACAAGTGGAATGGGACTTACCGCAACCTCTCGATGCCGATGTGTAGCTGGTGCGCCTCGCAGGGGCCGGGGACTCCGCCCTCGGCGCCTGCAAATCCGGGGTCATACTCACGCAGGACGTTGTCTATCTCAAGCAGCTTCTCATTCTCACCTTCCGAGTCCGAATCATTTCCTACAAATACAACACAGTCAAGGTACTGTCTACAGAAATAATATACGTATTAGGTCCTTACATATGAAATTGGCGTTTTGCCGTACTGGCAACTTTGATCTCAAATATCTTCTCTTTGGTTAGGAATTCCAAATTCAAATTTATACAGCTATTTACTCAAGTATTTGTGTTTCGAAAATTATAATTCATTTGTTTTTTTCTCAATTGTTTTTTTTCTTTGCGTCACTCAGTTTACAAAATGGAAAACTTGAAATATCGCGTTATTTACGAGTATGAGTTCCACCGTGGCACCAGTGCTGCAGAAACGGCTCGAAGGATTAATGATGTGTATGGCGACGGTGCCGCAAAAGAAAACACAGTGCTTTTTTGGTTCCAACGTTTTCGTTCTGGAAATTTCGACCTGCAGAACAAGCCCCGTGGACGGCCGGAGACCAAAGTTGATAATGAAGAATTGAAGGCTATTGTGGAAGCGATCCATCGCAAACCACGTCCGAGTTAGCTGCAGGCTGCGGTGTTAGTGATAAAACTGTTTTAATCCACTTGAAGCAAATTGGGAAGGTGGAAAAGCTTGAAAGGTGGGTACCTCACGAATTGAGTGAAGCAAATCAACAAACGCGCGTTGACTGCTGCGTTGCATTACTCAACCGGCACAATAATGAAGGGTTTTTGAATCGAATCATTACCTGTGATGAAAAGTGGATCCTGTATGATAATCGGAAGCGCTCATCGCAATGGCTGAACCCTGCCGAACCAGCCAAACCATGCCCAAGCGAAAAATGACTCCAAAAAAGTTACTTGTGAGCGTTTGGTGGACTAGTGCTGGTGTCGTTCACTACAGCTTTCTTAAATCTGGCCAGACGATTACGGCAGATGTCTATTGTCAGCAAATGCAAACCATGATGGAAAAGCTAGCTGCTAAACAACCGAGGCTGGTTAATCGCTCTAGGCCACTGCAGCTTCATGATAACGCTAGACCACACACTGCGCAACAGACGGCTACCAAATTAGAAGAGCTTCAATTGGAATGTCTAAGACATCCACCGTACTCTCCGGACCTTGCCCCAACAGATTACTATTTTTTTCGAAATTTGGATAACTTATTGCAAGGGAAAAAATTCAACTCCGATGGGCAGTCCAAACCGACTTCAAAGATTTTATTGATTCCCGTCCGAATGTTTTTTTTAGTAAAGGGATCGATGAACTACCTATGAGATGGCAAAAGTGCATAGATAGCAATGGTACATACTTTGATTAAATAAATATATTATATTAAAAAAAAATCAACTTTATGTTCCTCCCATACAAAACGCCAATTTCATATGTAAGGACCTAATATATACTTATGTAGGAGGTCACCTTCCCTGCTGATGGTCTTGTAGACATCCCAGTCCTCGTCCCGCATGCCGAAGTCATCGTTCTCCTTTTCCTTGCGCGCCAGCTGCGAGATGAGGCGCATGCGCTCCTGCGCTGCAGCCGTGCGTCGGCGCGCCAGGTCCGCACGCCGCTGCTTGCGTGCCACCTTTCCCGCCACCAGCTCCGCTCGCTGCAACATGCAACCGTCACCTTCAGTTCCCGCCGCACGCTCCGCCGCAGTCTACACCTTCTTCCTCCTGTACCTTCTTCTTGAAGTCTCCCAGCCAGGCGGCCAGCAGCGCGGGCTGGACAGGCGGCTGCAGGCGGCCCACGAGCACCCTCTCCTCGGCTGCGGGCTCCCCCTCCGCAGTGGCCGCCGCCACGATCTTCTGTCGGGTCTTTTCGATGCGGGCATTCAGCAGGCTTATTTGCCGCTGAAAATAATATTGACTCAATCTAAAGCAACCCTACTGAGCTATGGCCACATGGGAAGGCGACTTGCTCGGTGTCTAGAGCTACGCAGCAAGCCACCAGTGAACCAATGTATAGCTTGCTGTCGCGGTGTTATCAAGAACGTGGGTAGAGAGCCTAGAGAAATACCTCGAGATCACGGTAGTCTTTAATGTCGTGCGCCTGAATGGAGCGGTGGAACTCCTCCTCTTCCCCTTCCTCCAGCAAGTCCTGCAACCGAGTAAAACACCACTAGAAGATATTTATAGAATATTTATAGACAGAAACAATAGACTCAACGAATAGCGATACCTGCATGGCCAGTAATTGATTAAGCTGTTCCTCATCTTCAGCTAATTTTTCTTCTCGTTTCCGAGCGTTAATTTCCATAAGGCGTTTTGCCATTTCTTTCTTGCGCTCTTTTTGCACCTCGACTAAACTTGACAATGAAACAAAAGGGAAAACAATCAATACAATTGTGCGAGTGTAAAAAATATTCCAAGTCCCACTGTGCCGGAGAGGCGTACCGGAGAGGCCGGGAGGGCCGGCAGGCAGGCTGTAGGGCAGCTGGATGCGCCGCACGCCGGCCTCGTAGTGCTCCGGCTGCGTCCAGCGCTGCAGTTCCTCTCCGTAGTGCAGCGCCACGTGGCCGTGCTGCAGCAGCAGCTGCTCGGCGCGCGAGGGTGTGATGGCGTTCATGTGCACCGGGTACTTGAGCTGCAACAGTTTGTGGAGATAGCTCACCAGCTGGAAGCCACCTGTGACACCTGACTATTAGAAGCACTATTATATTATGTGAATATCCCATTTATAAAAAATAGTAAAACACCGACCCAGATTGATCCTCCTGGCGTGCTTGGCAACCACCAGTCCGCGCAGCACAGGGATGAGGTGTGTGGTGTGGTGACCGCAGCTCACCACAAGCGCCGTGTCGCCGCCTCCGTTGTGCTGCAAGGAGAAGAGCGCATCCACGCCGTAGGTCACGCCAGGCACCCCGTAGCACTCAAACAGCAGCTCCGACATCACTAGAACCACTCACACTTTAAACACAACCGTACAACTGCCTGTATATACACTAGCACGCCTCGCAATATGACAGCTCACGTTGCCTGCAGTAGTTGGGATTAAGGAATGCCTCCGTCATCAGTATGGGATGGTCCACACTGCCGTCCGATGTGATACCCAAGTGGCTGAAGGTGTAGTCCAGCACCTGCTCCTGCGCCTCCAGATGTGTCACCACATTGCGGTCAAACTGGGTCTTCAACTGAAAACTAATTCACAATATCACCCACACTTATAAATGCTGCATTTTAAAAGGTCGCACTACGTAACATAGATTCATAACTACATAACATACCGCACAGCTTCAATGTTGACAATATCATTTCCGATTTGAATGGGTGGCGTCACAGGCGGCTCACTGTCTTTCTTCCCTCGTTCCTTGCGAGGCTTGGCAATCAGGTTCTTGAATATCAACAACGGATCGGAGGACGTGGCCCAGCCCGCCCGGCACTGGTAAGATCCTTCAAAATAGCTCAATTAGTATACAAACAAATAATACTTTAGACTGCAACGATCAAGAGATGAACGCATTATACTTGCCATTGTCAATTATTAAAGGGACACAATTTTCTCTTAAACTCGCGGGATATTCGTGCACAATGTCGGGCATTGTTTTTGAATCTTTTAATTCTAAAATATTTGCCATTTTAACTTCTCACTGTATCACGAAGAGAATAACAATGCCGTAGTAATGGCATCAATAAATCTTTCATATTTCAAATCCAACAAACGTTTACAAGGTGTAAAACAACACACGAAGCCTTCCAGCGGCCGAGAACCGGCAAAAATACATTCGCTGTCTCCGCCCCTCTTCTGTGATTGGGCTAACTTTTGGTTCGTTTTAGGCAGATGGCAAAATGGCGATCATAAGTAATATAGTACCTATTTTTAAAAAATTCAGTGAATATTTTCTGCTCGCCAATCTTCATCGAAGATAACGCCACGAGAAGTATATGATACAACAATGTACATATTTATAGCATACAAACATTTCATCTTTATCAAATCCTTCGTTTTAGACAACTTTTTTGATATCTTTGACTATTGATATCCATGATGAATTATTTAAACTCATGGTAATTGAGTCATTTGAGTGGTATGCTTTGATAAATAAAATATATTGACATGTAAAAGGCACAATGTACATATGATAAAAAAATGGTGATGTCGCAAGGAAGAAAAAAGATATAAAAGTGTTCTTCATTATTGATGTTAAACATGTCCGTTCAATACCCGGACATACTAGGACAATTAGGCTACTAAATTATGACACCTGTGAACCTTGATAAAATGGAAGAAGAAAGACTTTAGTTTATTTAACCTTC
>JAHDVF020001397.1:0-18990 GCA_022606425.2 Lepidostoma basale | reverse complement strand
CTAATCCGCGGGAATAATAAGCTATAGGGTGCTCGCCGTCGGGAAATTGTTGCGTTAGTACGCCTCCAATTCCGAAGTCTGACGCATCGGTGTGCAGGGTGAAAGGGAGAGTGAAATCGGGGCAGTTGAGCACGGGTGTCGTTTGTAAGGCAGACTTCAGTGTTTCGAACGCGATTTCTGCCTCGGGAGTCCATTTGAAGTTGCTTATTCCTTTTCGCGATCCGGTAAGTTTATTCAACGGGGCCGCTATTGCGGAGAAGTTTTTGATGAAGCGGCGATAGTAGCTTGCCAAGCCTATGAAGGACTTGACCTCTTTCGAGTTGTTTGGTCGGGTGAATTTAGCGATTGCTTCGACTTTTGAGGGGTCTGTGCGTAGTCCGTCCTGATCAATTATGTAGCCTAAGTATTTCAATCTCGATTTGCAAAATTCCGATTTTTTCAGGTTAATGGTGAGGCCGGCATTCAAAAGGCGTAGGTAAACCGTATTTAGTAGCTGTATATGTTTATCGAAGTTGTCCGATACGATGATCAAGTCATCCAAGTAGCAAAAAAGTTGTTCATCTAATTCGGGGCCAAAAAGGCGGTCCATTAATCTTTGTAATTCTGCCGGGCTGTTTCTCAATCCAAACGGTAGTCTGGTGAAATGATACATGCCTCGCCCCGGTACCACGAAGGCCGTTTTTTCGCATGACGCAGCATTTAAGGGTATCTGCCAAAAAGCTTTACTGAGGTCAATGGATGAAATGTATCTGGCATTTCGCAGGTTATCTAAAATGCGATGGACGAAAGGCAAGGGGTAAGCGTCTGGTTTGGTGACTGCGTTGAGTTTACGGGAGTCTAGGCAGAATCGGGCTGTGCCGTCCTTCTTTGCCACGAGTAATGTAGGGTTGGTCCAGGGGCTTCTGCTGGGTACCACGACCCCTAAGGCGAGCATTTCATCCAATTCGTTTTCGAGCTGTTTGAGGCGTATCGGGGACAACGGGTAGTATCTTTGTTTTATGGGTGGACCCTCTGTTTCAATATTGTGTTCTACTAGGTGGGTGTAACCCAAACCTTGTTTTTCGAAGGAAATATTTTCAAATCTTCTGATGGCCTCTTGTAACGACTGGTCTTGATCTGGTGTAAGGTTATCGGCGGGGACGAGGGTGCGTATTTCCGCTATTATGGGTTGGCGATCGTTTATTTTTATCGTAGGAATTTGGTTATTTATGAACAGATCAGGAGCTACGTTAAATTGTTTCCAATAATCTATGCCGAGTATGAATTTGTTAGATATTGACGGAATGACGAGGAAATTTATTTCTTTGATATACCCGTCCGATTTCACGGGGAGGGAAATTATGCCTAATACGGCCTGCTTAGCCCTATCGGCAGTAAGCACACGAGCTGAGTACGGTTTGAGGAGGAAACCAGATTTTAAAAATGCGCGGTAGGAATCACCTCCCATACAGCTGACATTCGCGCCGCTGTCTAGTAGGCCCCAAAAAGGAACTCCCTTCACAGAGAATTTTGAATATATTCGTCCGTCGGCTGCTTCTTTACTCGTGACAGCGGAAAGCTCAAAGGTGTAATTGAAGTATTTTACAAATTCGAGCCACCGGGTCCATTCCTGTTTCTGGATTTGTTCCGATTGGGCATAGGAGCGGTGGCTCGCTGTTCGTTTTTTGAATCAATAAGGTTCGGTGGCGGGCGAGATGTGTCCACTGGGGGAACTGGCCGGCGTGGGTTTAGATTGTAGAACGGCGGCATATTATGGGATTGGCGGAAAATATTTCTTAGCCTATCCGGGGTGCCAGGGACGCGGTTCGCGTTTGGAGGTGGCTGACGGGCCGGGCCGCTGTGGCTGGCCTTTGCCAATTTTGGGCAGCGATTGCGAAAGTGTCCGGTACTGTGGCAATAATAGCACGAGTTCCGGGGCGCTTGATTGTTATGGTTATTTTCCTCTAGTTCCAAAGAATTCACCCGTTTATAGTATTTATGCGAAGGTTCGCTTGGACGGCGACTGTACAAATCAAACTGGGAACAAAGATTCTCCAGTTCTTTTAAATTGTCAATCTCCTGTCCTGCTAGAAGTGCGGCATATCTGGGATCGAGGCCGAATTTGAAAACCTGTAAAAGCTCTTCCTCGGGAATAGGCGTGTCCAATTGTGAACTCTTGGATCTCAGCCTTAGGAAATACGAACAAGCTTCCTCGTTGGGGAGCTGTTTTTCCAAGAAAATTGAAGCTTTTAATTTGTGTTGATGATCGGGTCTTTCGAATTTGCCTAACAACAGTGTTTTGAGGTCTTTCCATGACTGGTTTTCCCTTTTGACGGTACGGTACCAAAGTAGTACGTCGTCCGAAATTAGGTCGACGAAACTGGCAGAAAGCACGTCCAACGCGACTCCTCTTGCCGCGGCGAGTTCTTCTGCTCGGAGGATGAAACCTCGGATATCTGAAGATAGATTTAACTTGAGATTCCATGAAGTCAAGTTAGAAGTTTTTTGTTCTCTTAGAACATATGTTACTCTAGTTTTTGAAGGTTGGGATGACAATGCTTCCACAACTGGTGACGGAACTCGCGACGGCGCCGTGGTTTTTTCTATATTCGTATCTGGTGAGCGCGACCGTTCGCTCTCTTTTTGCAAAGTTTTATTAAATTCAGAAGCCTTGTTTCGCAAGTATGACGTAGTTTTCCTTTTTAAGGTGATGCCTCGATCTGAGAGTTCTTTGCGCAGTTCCGCGGCCGTAGCTCCCTCTATATTAATTATTAAGTTTGAGCTCGGCATTGTGAGTAATTTATTTTTTATTCGGGAATTGATATGATTTTATATATTAATATGGCACGTGATTTATTTTGGTTAAAAAAAAATCATGCGTTCCTGTACGCACATAGAGGATTGATATATTTTGGGCGTGAAACGGATGAAACAAAGTTCGTTACGTATTTACGCGCGCTTGCGATAACCGGTCGGCAGATATTGTTTTGAATATTGGATTGATACATTTTTGAGCGCGAAACGGGTGAAACAAATTTCGTTGCGTATTACGCGTGCTAGCGCAGTTATTTTTTCGAATATGTATGAGTAGGTATCATTTTACGCGGCAAAATTACTTGATAATGAACAGCGTACTTATACGTCTGGCTGTATGCAGTTATTATTTTTTTTGTTACCTAGAATAAAATGATATTAAACATATATTATAAATTACGAGAATATTGAACATGGAGGAAAAAAGAATTACAATGTTGTACATAGTATCAAATAAAATACATTATTTAAGTAATTCCGATTGATAGCTTGGACGAGGCGAGAGTGGCTTGTGGATATATAGTTCAGGCCCCACGTTGGGCGCCAGTGTAAAGTTACGGGATTTTAACTTTCTCATGGACTAAAATTGGAATGGCGAGAGTGATGGTAATATATAATTAAATCTATCCTGCGGGTTGCTCGGACCAGAACCTCGAGCAACCTGATTACTTAACTTGTTGGTGGGCTGAAGATTTCCTTGTACTTGCCTTGGTGCCTCCTCCGATCCGGATTCCGCGGCTAGCATCCGGCAGGACAAAAGTTCTATTTCTCTAGGGAGCCACTTACGCACGCCCAAACCGCCAAGGGGAATTCATGTCTTATAAATTAAAAGAGGATGAGAGTTTATACATTTATTGGTAAATACACAAGTTGGTGCCCAGACAAAAGGGCTTACGCTTCAAAGTGAACATGCTCATTGTAAGGTCTAATTACATCGAGACCGGCCTGCATCACGGCAGATCCGTACACTCAGACATCGACAAATTTCTAACCTTTAACTAGTTTTTTACTAACCCTTGGCATTGCGTCATAACCGTCGTAACGGAGTACTTGTATGGAGAGAGAGAGAACGTAAAACGTGAGGAGCTGCTTACGTGACCGGAGCTGCAGAGGGCCGGGGTGCCACCGGGACTGGAGAGGGCCGGGGCCTACCGGGGCCTTGAAGGTCTGGAGGATGAGGGGCGCGGCATCGCTCGTGGGCTTCCGGAGGACGTTGTCCCTTCTTCCGGAGAGTGGTGATGCAGTTAAAGGCGGCGGCCCCTTGGATTGTTTTTGACAATCGGGACACGACTTCGGGCAGTCGGTGGTCGGGGAACCCGGCTTCGGATCCTCACGATATATAGATATGATGCTTCAGAAAGGCGGAGCCGACCTTAATGGCTGAGAGAATTAATGACGAGATCACTGTAGTGAACTGGTGTCACTTGATTTTAAACTTGATAGACATTGTACTGTATATTGGATTCGGGACTCCAGGAGAAGTTTCTCCATTATTCAAAGAAACTATCTTGAAACCGAAATCGCGAGGATCCGAAGTATCGCCGGAGTTCCGATGCGACCGCCTAGTTTGAACGAGTTCCGTAGAGTGATGCGAATCAGTTTGTCGTGTTAGGATTTTAATTTGCACACACATACTATGACACAATTCCCTGTTTGTGAAGTGCGTGAAGAAATTTCTTTCCGAGTAAGCGGGGATTAATTTAGCTTAACATTAGAGAGGTTTAAGAACAGCCTATTGGTGAGGTGCCTGCGTCTTTCACCTTGGGGGTGCGTGATATTTGCGTGGTGGTTGAGTGGCCGGAAGGCGGTTTATCGAAAGGATTATTTATATTATGCCGTAGTATGATTTGATGCTCGAATATTTCTACTAAGGGGCGGTCTTTGAAAAACCGTTAGTATATAAAGTATGTTATTGTTCGCGCGGGCGTTATGTATTGGAGCGGATGTGGCTTATTTAAAGCTATTTTGGGATCCTATTCTTAATCTCTGTTGTGGTGTTTTTTTGTTCCCGTTTTAAGGTCGTAATTCTATAATTTCTAAACCCAAAAAACTGCTTCATTACACCTCCAGGTGGGCGATGTCCGGAGGGGATTTCATAAGCGGCTGTATATGCAAGTTTGTCTCCATCCATTCGGGCTACATGGTCCCTCCAGTATCTTCTTGTGGATCTACTCCACTGAACTTTATCCTTTATTTCGCAAGTTTTTCTGATGTCTGCTTTGCGGATACGATCCCGGAGAGTTTTTCCAGTGATTGATCTTAGGACCTTCATCTCCGATGTTCTTTGTAGTCCCTTGGTTCACATAGTGTCGGCCCGCGTCTCTACAGCGTACGTCATGATAGGTCGCACGCATGTTTTATAAATTCTGATCTTGCTGTCGATACGCATGTGCTTGTTCTTCCAGACCAGATTCTTTAGACATCCTGACACGGCAGAGGCTTTACTGATTTGTTCTCGTACTTCGGTATAAAGGTGATTTTGGCTGCAGATCTCTAATTTTCAAATAACGAAAAAATTCAAAAAGAATTTGCATTATTTATGAGTTTAGGAAAACTTGCATTTTAAATTCCAATGACTAACTAACTAACTAACTAACCATCACGCCATTTCCCCGGAGGGGTAGGCAGAGAGGATGGATCGCCACACTGGCCTATCCTGGCATACCTCTCGAGCTTCCTCTACATCCATACATCTTACCATGCACGCACGTCGATTGTTCCGACTTCGAATGTGGCCGCCTTTTAGTAATTGATTAATTTGGTCATGCTATGTTTTCCTCGGTCGTCCTCGGCTTCTTTTTCCACTCACGCTACTTGTGTACAACTTTTTAACCATTCTACTCTCATCCATTCGTTCCATATGTCCGAACCACCTCAGGGATCCTTTTTTAATTTTATCCATGATGCAGTCATCTGTCTTACATTTCTTTCTTATTTCATCGTTCGGTATTCTATCATACAACGTTTTCCCGCACATTCTTCTCAGTGATCTCATTTCTACGGCGTTTATCCTGCTTTCATCCTTCCATCCATTCCAATGACGGTATTTTAAAAACGTTATTTTTGGATCGACCGTCTCCAAGATCATCATAATGCCCTACAAATACTTCTCATCCCAAATCCTCCCTAGATGGTTTCCGCGCTATGCGGGGCCGGCAACGTTAACTTTTGGATCATATAGACGGTTTACAGTACTAACTTTAAGGGTATATTCTAAGTCTGTACATCATGTAGAAGTAATAACCAAGTGATGTTGAAGATTACCATACAAGTTATCTTTGTAATATTTTGAAACTTAGGTATGAAGCACTTAATTTGTGGTATAGCATTATTAAGTAGTGAAAATTTGGAGCAAGTTGATGAGTTCGTGTATTTGGGTAGTATGTTTACAAAATATGGTAGGGTGGAGGCAGGCAACAAAGTGAATGGTGCACTTAAAGTTGTCATCGCTAACAAAAACCTATCCACAAAAGCTAAAATAGCAATGCACGATGGTGTTCTTGTACCGAACAAGCGAAGCGAAGCAAACTGGCAAAAGAAGGATGAAAATAGAATAAATGCGGTAGAAATTAAATCTCTTAGACGAATGTGTAGATACTCTGTGTATGGTAGAGTGTCGAATGATAATATAAGAAGTGGATGCGGTGCGAATGATGGTGTTATGAACAAAATAATGAAATAATCATTAAGATGGTTCGGACTCATGGAAAGAATAAATAAAGGAAGAATGTTAAAAAAATTATATGTTATTGATGCAAATGGAACTAGAAAAAGAGGAAGACCGAGGAAAACGTGGCACGATCAAATTAATCAAATTTTGAATGTCTGCCACGTGAGGAGTGAGAGAAATCGACGCGCGTGCATGACAAGATGTATGAATGTTGAGGAATCGAGAGAAATATGCCAGGAAAGATAAGTGTGGCGTTCCATTCTTTCTGCCTACCCCTTCGGGAAGACGGCATGATGGTGAGTTAGTTGGTTAAAAATAAATTTAAAACACTTTTATGTTTTGTTTTTATACAACTTTATTTGACGATTTTTTTAGGAATTAAAGCCCTGTTTTTTTTCTTCCAATTTTGAGTAAATTTTTTTCGACGTGATTCAAATGCTCGAAACGTGTCGAGGAAAATAATCTCAAAAGTGTAAGAAACCGTGTTTTCATTCATAAACAAACATTACAGAATTCCACAGTGTTAACACATAAAGTTTATAAAAAACAAACTTTATTTGCTTAAACAAATCAACCGCGTTCGCTTCCGTCGGAGCTTTATCAGGATTACAGAAATTTTATTAGTAAAAAAATTTGTTCAAGCGGACATTTCCGCAGTCATCAAAAGTGTATACAGTTGACATCTGCCACCAAAATATCCACTGGAATATTTTTTTTTCTGGATCCTCCGGAGCGAAAATGTTTGGTAAAAACAAATAAAGTGGTTTAAAAATAAAATATGAAGTTAATATTAGATAAACTTAAGGCGTTAAGACTGTGGAATTCCATATTGACGAATATTTTATGAATTAAACCACTGTTTTTTCCACTTTTCAGTTTATTTTTCTCGATATGTTTCGAAGGCTTACGGAGAACGATATAAACAGTTTATATCGTTCTCCCGATGAAGAAGGTGTAAGCCTTCGAAACATGTCGAGAAAAATAAACTCAAAAGTGGATAAAACGGTGTTTTAATACATAAAAGATATGAAGTGTTTTTAAATTATTTTTAACATTTTGATTATTTTCTAAGTTTAAACCATATATTTAGAGCGTTGAATACATGTTCGGTACATCAATTAGGATATATCTTGAAAATAGCAATTAATAGAAATAATGTTTCTAACAAGAATGGCATTTAAATAAAAATTGGAAACAACGGAACAATTAATAGGTTCAATGTTCGAAGAAAATTTAGGGAATAAATAGTTAAATTAATGTATGCTTTAGTTTCAAAATGAGTTTCATCATACGAGTACATCGATTCATTAAACAGTTCATACTCGGATATTTGGTATAAATTTGTATAAAGTAAGAAAAGTTAAAATTAAGGACTGTTCCAAAAGTTTGATCAATCCTTACAAAAATTCTCTTTCAGACAGAACGTCGCTTTACACTTAAATACGTTTCTGCAGGACTGCACAATATCCTTTTCAGCTTAAATTTATTAAAGCTGGTTAGGGAGACCTATCTTCAAATGTTCTCATTTCCTCGTCTTAGGAAGAAAGGCTTACGACTTGCACGGGGAGGGGCGGGCGACGTGGTGGCGAAGGGGGAGGGAGGCAGACAGTGATGGATGCACCAGTCATTATGCTGTCTCTATTCTTTTTACTCTCATGCGCTCCTGGTACCGATTTCTCAAATGGTTTAAGTTTTTGGTGCAGGACAAAAAACTCCGAAGACAGCATTTGTTGAAAACATACCATCAATTCTACATTTTAACTACTTTCATGTCAATAGTTACAAAAAATAAAGTAAAATGCATTATAATGGTAAAATTACGATACGTTGCTTCTGCAATACTCGGTTATTGAGTAGCATCGATTAGTTTTAAACACGATATTCCATTTTATATGATTCGTTGTATTATTCCATAAACAAACATTAAAACATATTAAATAAAATATAAAGTAAAAATAAGATGTATAAAAACACTCACTTTATTTAAAATAAAATATATCAAACATTTTTCGGACACACAAACCCTTCAAGCAGATCTCTTAGACGAATGTGTAGAACTCTGTATATGAAAGAATGTCTAATGAAAATATAAGAAGTAAATGCGGTGCGAATGATGGTGTTATGAACAAAATAATGAGAAGATCTTTAAGATGGTTTGGACACATGGAAAGAATTAATGAAGAAAGAATGATAAAAAAAATTATAAGTTAACGATGTAAACGAAACTATAAATAGAGAAAGACAAAGTAAAACGTTGCAAGATTAAATAAAGCAAATATTGAATGTCGGCCACGCGAGGAGTCAGAGAAATCGACGCGCGTGTATGACACGATGTATGAATGTTGAAGAAGCAAGAGAAATATGTCAGGAAAGAAAAGTGTGTCAGTCTATGCTTTCTGCCTAGGTAGGCAAAGAGTTCTTTGTGTATACGGCGTGATGGTTAGTTAGTTAGTTAGTTAAATATTAGTCAGTTTTGACAAATATTAAAATGATTTCTGAAACACGTTCGGCATTTAATATATATTTTTTAAATAAAGTTAGTGTCGTATACTAAGTATATACAAAAAATAAACATTGAACATTTACAATACAAAGTTATGGCGAATATAGAATAAAAAAAAAGGTTTTTAAACATTTCAATGCAAAGATACGTTACAAAAAATATTCGTTTTCGTAAATAATTACGTAAATGTAAATAAACTTGCGTTAATAGCGTTCAAAACATCGAGAGAAAAAAATCGTTCCTACCTTTTCATATTAAAAATACTTTATTCGTTTCCTCTTGCTCTTCCTTCGGCTCTGATCGGTATCGCAAATACACGGCCATCTTCTGGAATAAAGAGCTGTCGAAGCCGGTTGGAGCTAGAATAAGCATCAGTATAATCAATAATATGAATAACTAATACTGACATTCAGTCTAGAGACAGCTACCCTTACAGCAAAAAGTGTTCACAAATTAAAATGCCCACAACGATCCATAGAGAGGCAAATGTTTGGCGTGAAGTCTTCGAGATAAAATATGAAATGAAGAAATAAGACAGTTTAAGAATGAGAATAAGGCCGTTTGAGAATGCCCTAGCAAGGCGAAACAATTGTGTCACTATTTTTACAATTTAAATAAATTAAAATCTTCCTTTAAAAAAATAAAATGAACGTGCCGAAGTTATGGTATTTGAAAAGGAAGAATGTATGACATATTGTGATATACTCGTATGTGTGAACGGTGAGAAATTAGAGCAAGTATTCGAATTTGTCTACCTGGGAAGCATGTTTACAAAAGATGAAATAATAGAGAAAGATATCGAAAGGAGGGTTGGAGCTGGAAACAAAATAAATGGTGAATTGTATCGACTGAAGCAAAGATGGCTGTGCACAATGATGTTCTAGTGCCGACCCTTATGTATGGAAGTGAAGCTTGGAGTTGGCAGAAGAAGGATGAAAGTAGGGTAAATGCCGTAGAAATTAGGTAACTAAGAAGGATGTGCGGAAAAACAATGTATGATAGAATATCTAATGATGAAGTAAGAAAGGAATGTAAATCGAATGAATGCGTGATAAATAAAATCAAGAAAGGGTCACGAAGATGGTTTGGACATATGGAACGAATGGATGAGGGAAGAATGGTTAAAAAGATATGTACAAGTAGTTGAATGGAAAAATAAGTCGAGGAAGGCCAAGGAAGACATGGTATGACCAAATTAATCAATTACTGAAAGGTGGCCATGTTCGAAGTAAGAACAATCGACGAGCGTGCATGTCACGATGTATGAATGTAGAAGAGGCGCAAGAGTTATGTTGTCACAATGTTGTGACAACATAACTCTCGTTGTCACAATGAACGAATGAGGCTGATTGGATTGTACGAGTACAAAGCGTAAGTAAGATCAAGCGTCAGAAGATAATCTTGGAGGATGTAAATAAGTATAACATAATGAAGGTAGCTGTTTGCCTTGTCCTGAAGTGGGCTGGAGACTGCCCGTATTGAAGGGTCTCACTTTGCAGGTTTTCACAGTTCAATTCCTATGTTTATAATAGCATTTCTTTCATACTGATTTCTGACAGCTTTCGTTATAGTAGTTGAATCAGTATTTTTGAACCCCGTTATGCGTCTGGGTTTATTTGCAGTAATAAAATTGGTCACGAACTGCTTGTAAGACAAACTAATTTCATCATAATATTATGCACAATTTAATAGTGGAATGGAAAAAAACAAAGACATAGCCATTAAGAGTAAGATGAGAATCTATAAAGCATGCGTAAGACCAATAATAACATATGGCGTCGAAGCAAGAGCAGACACAGTAAGGACAAAACATCCGAGATTAAGACACTGAGGACGATAGCAGGCAAGACGCTGAGAGATTGCGTGAGGAACACCAGAATAAGAGAGATATGTGAGGTTGAAAATTTTATAAGATGGAGCAGACAGCAAAAAAGGACTGGTACGGGTATGTTCAAAGAATAGAAACCACCAGACTCCCCTATATTGCGTTACATAGTCAACCTCATGAGACTCGTCCTCGTGGAAGACCTCCTAAAAGATGGAAGGATAGCTGGGAGTCTACCTCACAGGAGGAGCAACAACCTCCGGAGCTATGTGGTCTGTTCTCCAGAACAGACCACATAGGTCTACACCAAGGAAGAAGAATAAGAAGAATTTAATAGTAAAAAAACTAAAGTTATCAGATTCATTTAAATATAGTCTGTCGCAGCTAGAATTTTCATTTTTGGACTGCAAATGTCAGCCAGCCAGCCGCACTATAAGGATTGGAAGTTAAATAAGCTTTTAAAAGACGCTAGATTTAAAGACGGTTATTACGTTAATTGTATGGTTGAGTAACGCGTATTACTATGCAAATATAATAGTTACGTGTTAGCGAATCGCATGCAAAAACGTTCATTCCGGTGATGTTAATATTTTAATGTTTTCAGAACTTCCGCTCGCCCTTTCTTCCCACGCGAAACTTTTGTAAGTCGACAAAACCAAAGGGAAAGTAATCCTATTATCTCGAGAAGTTGATCTTAAAGTTTTAGCCCATGTTTCGGAGTAAACAAGCCGTATGAACATATCAACTTCGAAACATGTTGAGCATATTACATTCTTGTTTTAACCATTTATGGGTCAATTAAATTATTATTTGAGAAGATTTAAAACAACAGTATTTGATATTTATTTATGTATTTATTCAGTAAGGGCAGCATACAGCGATATCAATATATTAATTAAGAAATATTAAGAAAAATAATAAATAAAGCCAATTACATGCTACCACAAATACAATAAACAGTTAATTGAATTTAAGCTAAGGCAAAATACGGTCAAACAAAATGATTGAGAGTTAAATATAATAATAGTAGTAGAAATAAGAACAAAATTAAAAGTATAAATAAAAGTAAAAATAAAAGTAACATATTATAATACCATGTAACATTATGGTCTCATCCACGCCGAAAGGTTGCTCCTATCGTTTTTTTGAAGAAGTTTTTTTTTTAATAACTGCAGCTGAAGATTATATTTTGCAGTTTTTAAATAAAACATGTTGGTTTTCGTGTAAAAGGAAATTTATTTGAAAAAAACTAACTAACAATCATGCCTTCGTCCAAAGGGGTAGGCAGAAATATATACTTCGTGTCATGTACGCGCGCCGATTTCACCGACTCGTCACGTTATGTTTGGTTAGGATTGTTGATTCCATTAAAAATAAATTGCATTATTATAAACTTCGAATATCAGGTGGTCTGCCGGGGTATCGCTGAGAGACAATATAAAAAGTTCATTCATTCTGGGTAGTCTGGGAGTTACTGATATAAATACTCGTAGTTAGTTTGAAGAAAGCAGATGAGAGATACGGGCATATAAAACGGAGACCACACAGTAAACAGAGCTTTGTCTGTGAATCTTCCTCGTTAACCATACAGAAGAAGACCTAGGAACACGTGGATGATTCAGTGCAATAGCGTCTTGCAGAGAAATGGCTTGAGTGAAGGCGATACTCAGAACCGTAAGTAGTACAGCCTGAGATCGAGAAGAGCCGACTCCAACAGTCAACACATACAATGAGTTGGGATAGCTCCAGGAAGAAGAAGAAAGAAGATATAAACTTCGGATTTTAATTAGGTTTTTTAACTTTTGAAATTTAAACGCTGTTATGGTATCACGATTTTGTATTTATGTTTTATTTTTCGCGACAGCTGTTTCGCTAACTGATCTTGGCATCATCAGGTGTTACAATATTTTTTTATGATGCCAACATCGGTTGGCGAAACAGATGTAGACCAAAAAAAATATAATAAAAAAAAGAGTTACCATAAGAGCGTTTAAATTTTAGCAGTTCATAATGTTGAAGTATCATTTATTAAGCAGTTAATAATGTTGTTTTGGTCAAAATAATGGACTATTTAAATACATTTGTATTTACAAATACATTAAAGTGCGGTGATAAAACAAAATGATACAATATTTTCAAAATTAATACAAAATGAAAACGAATAAAAAAAATATCTTTCCATTTGTGATTTAAAAAACAAATTATTTATTATATTTTAAATTTATTTATCACATGATAAACAGACGTGTAAAGTGTTTTAATTATTGTAGAATTATTTAAAAAATTTAATTTGTTAACAAAAAAATAATGATTAAAATATAAACAACTTCTCTGATTTTCTTTGTGATAAAATAGTGTAATTATATATTTAATAGTAATGAATCCTGCTTTGTCCAAAAAACATTTTTCTTTTGGCAGAAACTCTCAATGCAGTTAGTTATTCATGTGTTAATACGAATGAATGTTAAATTTTTTTATATTATATAATTTTATGGAAATAATATGTATCATCTTGCTATTATCAAATGTTTTATTTGAAACTCAGCACAGCATGTCATTCCCATAAAATAAAATAAAGCTTCCATAAACAGACGTTATTATTCGTATAAATTATTTAATATGGGGTTTTACATCATCGCTCAAGAAACAATAACAATTTTCTCCGAGTTACTAAAATAAATTAACTCATAACAAAGTTATGAAAACGTTAGAAGTTTTATTGTATTTACTCACAGATGAATTACTTGATATCATACATTATGCAATATCATTAATCAATTTCTTTAGCAAGGCGAGACATGCTATTCCCATAAAATAAAATAAAGCTCTAAACGAACCAACATAACTAACTAACCATCACGCCGTCTCCTCGGACGAGTAGGCAGAAAGAGTAGACAGTCACATTGCTTTGTCCTGACTTATTTCTCTTGGTTCCACTACATACGAGTATATTACACATCATGTTATTCACGCACGTCGATTTATCCGACTTCTCATATGATCGACATTTAATATTTGATTGAATTGATTGTGCAACGTTTTCTTCGGCCTTTCTATTTTTCCAGCTACGTTCACGTCGTTTACATATACTTTATTCACCAGTATATTCAGTTCTGATCTTTCGTTCTTTCCATGTGTCCAAACCATCTTAACGACCGATTCATTATTTTGTTTATATCACTATCATTTGCACCGCATTTCCTTCTTATATTTGTATTTGACTAAAACTAACTAACTAACTAACCATCACGCCATTTCCCCGGAGGGGTAGGCAGAGAGGATGGATCGCCACACTGGCCTGTCCTGGCACACCTCTCGGGCTTCCTCCACATTCATACATCGCACCATGCACGCACGTTAATTATTCCGACTTCGAATTTGGCCGCCTTTTAGTAATTGGTTAATTTGGTCATGCCATGTTTTCCTCGGTCGTCCTCGGCTTCTTTTCCCACTCACACTGCTTTTGTACAACTTTTTAACCATTCTACTCTCATCCATTCGTTCCATATGTCCGAACCATCTCAGGGATCCTTTCTTAATTTTATTCATGATGCAGTCATCTGTCTTACATTTCTTTCTTATTTCATCGTTCGGTATTCTATCATACAACGTTTTCCCGCACATTCTTCTTAGTGATCTCATTTCTACGGCGTTTATCCTGCTTTCATCCTTCTTTTGCCAGCTCCAAGCTTCACTTCCATACATGAGAGTTGGCACTAGAACTCCATTGTGTACTGCCATCTTTGCTTCTGTGGATATATTTCTATTTGCAGTAATGACTTTGAGTGCGCCATTTATTTTATTCCCAGCACCAACCCTCCTTTCGATGTCTTTCTCCATTTTTCCGTCTCTTGTAAACATGCTTCCCAGATACGTAAATTCAGTAACTTGCTCCAATTTCTCGCCCATCGCACTTATATCACAAATCGTCATACATTCTTCTTTCTCGAAAACCATCACTTTAGATTTAGACACATTCATCACCAAGTCACTCTTTTTGCATGCCTCATACATCCTTGACACTAAGACTTGCAAATTGTCTTTACTGTCAGCGATTAACACAGCATCGTCTGCATATAACAAACAGCTGACTGACAAACAATTCATCTTAGCACCAGCGTCTATGCCTTCAAGTTCTTTCATACACTTGTCCAAGTATAGATTGAACAACCACGGGGACATCACACAACCCTGTTTGACACCTTTGGTGATGTCAAACCAAGATGTGACAGCCCCATTAACCCTGACACAAGCGGTGCTTCCCTCATAGAGCGATGCGACCGCGCGTATCAGTTTTGTGCCCACTCCATACTCGGCCAAGACCTTCCAAAGTTTTTTCCTATCAACTCGGTCATACGCTTTCTGCAGATCCACAAACGCACAGAAAAGTTTTCGGTCCTTGGCCAATACCTTCTCTGTTAGACTGCGGAGAATTTGTATTTGACACTTTATCATATACAGATTTACCATACATTTGTCTATGAAATCTCATTTCTATCACATTTATTCAAAGTTTATTCGAGTTTGAGACCTTGAAAATTGTACACAGAGTAACCATGGAAGAGACAACAGACAGCAGCTACGACCGAAAACTGCGACAGATATCACTTACCGAATGCACGAACTAAGACAGGACAATCAAGGATATCGAACAATGGACTGAAACTTTACAATAAACTACCAAAAGACACAAGGAGTGTTACTACAATTCAATTTAAAATATATCTAAAACATTACCTAATTAAAAGTAAGATCTAAAAATGTATTAAAATAATCCGAATGGGTTTTAAAAAAAATAAAAAAACTTTCATACTTCTTTTGCAAGTTTCATGCTTCACTTCCATATATACGGTCGGCACAAGAACACCATTGTGCACTGCCATCTTAGCTTTTTTAGACGTCTTCATTCCTATTAAATATTTTATAAGAGGTTTCAAATCATCGTTTATGTAACAATGTATTATTGTGTTGTTGAAATAAGACGAATGGTCGTTGAAATAATATGTATTTTGCACGCGCTGCGAGGAGCGGGTTGTGTTTATCCCACTGCAGAGTTTCGCCATTCTGTCGTGATCAGCAAATCCCCGAAAAGACCCGTGCCTCCACGGAGCCGCCTATCGAGTATACTTCGGTCGTTGCACAATTTCCTGAGCGAATCGAAATCAATACTCTCCTTTACTTTGTCCCGCCTACAGGCCACCCACCCCCGCCCACCGAAGCTCCCACGCCACCCCTGCCACCCCCCGTGAGGAATTAACAAACCACCCCGATTAAAGCGTCCCCCGAACTTTGGCTGCGTTTTCAGCATCACACTAACCCCTTAAGTGGGAATAACGTATTTAAAAACGTCATCTTATAACAAAATCAAGCTTTTCTATGGTTTGATTTATTTGATTATTTCACATAATAGATGTATTTCACATATTTGTGTGTCTAAAATATAATGGAAAGAAAGAATCAGGAACAAGGAAGTACTGCAGCGAATGAAGAACAAAAGATAAATTATCAAATAATTAATACGAATGAAAACGTCAGTTTTCTAGAAGTTTATCAAAGGCGTAACATATGATAATGCCTTAGAAGAGCGAAACATGTCATTCCCATAAAATATAATAAAACATCTAGAAAACTGACCTTTACATTCGTATTAATTATTTAATATGGAGTTTTACATCATTGTTCAAGAAACAAAAAATAAATTATCAAGACCATAATACTTCGGGCACGTTATGAAAAATAAAATCAAGGTGCGGCAACTGAGTATCCAAAAAATAGAAACGGGAAAAAAAGTATCGAAAGACGATGAAAATCCTCGCAAAAAAACCTTTGAGGATGGTTCAATTATTGCACAGTATTCCTGCTTAGAGCTGCTTGACCAAAAGTAAATGTAGCCATGAAGTTGTCTAACATCAAATAGGAAAAGAAAAACAAGTAGAGGAATATAGAAATATAGTTATTTGCAATTAACTGTAATTAAGTTTAATCCATTATATTTTCAGCGATATCTTCAGCCGTGTTATTTAATTGTTAACCATGACCTATTTTATAGAACTGCTACTTGTTATGGAACAGGTAAAGTTAATTATTAGCATTTTGGGGTATTAGCATTTTGGGTTTAAAATAAGTAATAAATTAGGTGTCTGTAACGAAGACATAAGAAAAACTTACGAAATAGAGGATATCGTTCAGTGGAGTAGATCCATGAAGAGAGACCATGTTGCCAGAATGGATAGTGATAGACTAGCATATACAGCTGCTTATCAAGGGACAGCAGGTCCTCCTCCATCCCAGGAGACATGATTTCTGTGCCAAAGATCGTCAGATCTACTAAAAAAAAATCAGATGAAGAATAATACATATATTTATTATACTAAGTAATTTATACTAAAACTAGTTCATCTAGTTTCTTACAACTTAAGTATTCATCATAGATTCTGCTATGATATAAGACGGCTATACCGAAATTCCAGAAATTACGGCGAAACTTTTGTTTCTCTCTGTCTTTCCTCGCATATGAAGTGTTGAGATTCTCCAGCTTGTTAAGTAATAAAGCATTCATTTTCTGACAGTTTCATTTACATTCTTCAATTGTTTTATCATCTTTAAGAATCTTATCTTTTGAAAATTCGTGCCCCCAAAACCCCATTATAATATCCAACTTTAAGTGAAATTAATGAGAACGTATTTTAATGACCTGATAATGCATATATAATATATTTTTTGATGCTGCCTTAAAGGGGAATAAAATTATTTATTACTCCGGTTATTTTAATCATGTTTTATTAAAGTGGTTGTTAAACGTAAATTTTGAATTGAATTGATTACTTACATGGTTTAAACCGCACATTTTTAGTCGAGAAATCACGAACATGGGACTTCGAGGTGGCGATGACGTTGACAACCCATCCAACCAGTTTCAGGAGTGTGCGCATGCAGACGAAATGTTGATTGGTGCTCACTCCAACAAGGGAGGAATGGAGAATGAAACTGAGACATGAATGCTTTCGTATGTTTTCTACACACATAAAAAAACGTATAAATTAAAATAATATGCATTGTGTGAACAAGCTGCTAACTACAAGTTGTTATACTACGATTGCTAACACATGTACTCGTATATGTGTTAAAAATAATAATATTTAAGTTTCGAAAGCATTTCGGACTTGGTAGGTTCATAACTGGTTTTGATTCCGTCCGTTATTTCGCTTTATTATTAAATTAGATTATTTTTCTTACATGGATTTGAGAAAAACTTTTTCCAGCACCATAAAATATAGATTGTTTTGAATCTTATTTAGATCAGTAGAGGTAAGGCTAAGTTTTGTTACGTTAAACAACATTTATATTAAATTGTAACATAAATAAAATAAAATAACACCGTTTATAATAACCATGTAATTGTAATTATACCAACGCTTTTACCTAAGCTTCGTCGGTGGCATATAAAAACTTTATTGTAATATAATTTTTTTTAAATGGTATTTGTTTTGAGGCAAAATAAAATTATTTGATTTCTTGAATAATGATATAAAATTCCATGTTAATTTTTATGATATCTTATAAATACATTTGATAATGCTTAAAAAAGGCGAAACATTTCATTCCTATAAAATATAAGAAAACTACTATAAAACAGATGTTTTCATTTGTATCAATTATTGAATTATTTCATAAAAGTTAAACTTATTGAATGCTAAGGCATTAAAACTGTGGAATTACATAGTAATATACTTAGAAAATTAAAAGTAACTTTGTTTAATCCAAAAAAAAAAAAAAAACACGACATGTTACGGAGGATACCTCCATCTGCACGTGTGAGTTAAAGTTCTATTGCATATAACTACTGTCGCGCCATTAAACTTTAATGTTTCAAGTACAATAATTCGAATTTTTGACAAAACCGATATAATAAAGAGCAATTTATATGGCGAAGTGATACAGCAAGCTCACAATGCTGTATCAATATCGGCTTGCCTAAGAGAAACCATCTAAAAAATGGGCACAAAAGCATTAAGGGTAAAATTAGCGACAGACCTAACTTTATATATGGAATATAATCCAGAATCGACACCGTTCAAACCAACCAACTCCTGCGTGTCAAAGAGTTGAAAGTACTAAGATGTATAGCCAGCAAAAGCCTTCGGGACCGAATAAGAAATACAGAAATCCAAAGAATTTATGAAGGCTGAAGACATTGGG
>JAHDVF020001396.1:0-260764 GCA_022606425.2 Lepidostoma basale | reverse complement strand
TGTATCTAGACAGATACTCTTAAAAG
This sequence comes from Lepidostoma basale, assembly GCA_022606425.2. Classification (NCBI taxonomy): domain Eukaryota; kingdom Metazoa; phylum Arthropoda; class Insecta; order Trichoptera; family Lepidostomatidae; genus Lepidostoma; species Lepidostoma basale. The sequence goes on along the minus strand of JAHDVF020001396.1, from coordinate 260,738 downwards.
TTAGAAAGACGATTATAGCCGACAATCTCTTTCATAAATCCCATGTGAATTACTAACCACCAGGTTCTGTAATATGTGTTTTATCAATTGATTAAAGGCTTTTCATACTTTCTTTTCACTTCTTTGTAAAACAATGTGTTATTTATTTTCACAAAAGAGGTGTAATATTTACAATAATATTTTTTTTTTTGGGAAATGACAAGAACCAAAATTTTATGAAATCTGAAGCATTGTTGACTCTTTTTAACGTTAAATAAAGCTTTATTAAAATTGCTATTAATGAAATCAGTAATAGTAATTTTCAAAAATACAATTTGGTGTGTATTTCGTGGGTAAACGTTCAAAGAATCCACAGCTGTGTATATCTTAATATTTTAATTGATAATCAAAATCCACGTTTTCTGGACTAATTCGTATTTATAAAAAATATATATTTTCTGTTATTACGAAAAGTTATTGTAATAAAAACAATGCGAGAAATTCATAAGGAATAGTTTGTGGTTGCATAAAATTTAACACAAAATATTTCACGAGTAAAAAGCATGAGAAACCACACAAAGAAGAAAATATATACTTATGAGCATAAGTCTATTTCTACCTTTTATAACATTATTGTTACCTATGGGAAGAACATTAAAACATCATAAAATATAAGTTTCTACATCTTACTTTATAAATGTTTAGTACTTCCGTGTAGGTACTAGTTTTATTATAAAAAATCTTAACATATATAAAGGGTTTCTCTTGTATTAAATACATATTTTTATATACAATGCATTCAATAATCCCATTTGTTGTTTTTAATACTTAACTTGTTTTCTCTAATTTAGTTTTTAGCTTTAGATTACATATTAACTATTACGTACACCAAGAGATCAAATGTTGCATTTTATTTATATTTAATAATATCAAAAGGATCACAAATACATAAATTCGAATCGCTTATAACAATATAATCAAAATAATTAAAAATAGGACTCCTATAATTTATGCAAGAATAATAGAAAAATAATAAATGAAAACACAATAATAAAAAATAATAAAACACAAATCAATAAACAATGAAAATATAATAACTCATCACCAAGCCCTCACTCCGTAGGGGTAGGAGAAAAAAATGGACTGCAACTCTATTCTTATTCATTCATTCATCGTGTCATCCACACACGTCTATTTCTCCGACTTTTATGCTGCCGACATTTCATATATGATTTATTTGATCGTGTTACGTTTTCCTCGGTCTTTATCAATTTCAAGTTCCGTTAACATCGTTAACATATATATTCTTTACAATTATTTCCATGTGTCCAAACCACCATCCTTTCCTTATTGTGTACTGTAACACTTTGTGATATATTCACTATAATTACATAATAAATTCGATGTAAGTTCTTTGCACTCTACAACGTAAAAACCAAAGACAACTCTATGTCTTAACTAATGTCAAACGGCCGATCACTTTGTACAAAAAAAAAATATACCAAAATATATGTTTTAACAATTGGCTGACAGAAGCCAACAAGGTTTTGTACCTCTTTATGCTTCTGTAAACGGTTTATCCTGTTTATTATGTCCAAAGGGATCATAAAGTATCGAGAAATTGTACAGAATATTTTTTTACAACACGAACACCTTAAAAATTATACAGGGTCATACAATTTCCTCCCAATGTATTTTTGTTTAATTTTAATGTTTCTTAAAGACGTTTAATAAAATGAAATCACTCTTCTGCAATGATAACGTAAACTTGAAACTCCGCCAGAGAATGATCAAATGCTATGTGTGGTCTGTTTTATTGTACGGATGTGAAACGTGGACCTTGAAAGTTAACTTAATGAACAGACTGAAAGCATTTGAAATGTGGCTCCATCGCCGAATGCTCAGAGTTCCCTGGACAGACATGTTTGCCAATACCGAATTCCTGAGGTGAGCTAGACTTGACAAGGAACTGTTATCAACTATCATGGTCTGAAATATCTCACATCTGGGTCATATACTGCGTGGGGAAAAGTACCACCTTCTCCAACTGATATTGGAGGGGAAAATTGAGGGACGCCGAGGGCCCGCAAGGAGACAAATGTCCTGGCTGCGAAACGTGAGGGAGTGGACCGTCATCCGAAGTGTGGAGGAGCTGTTTTGAGCAGCGAAGGACAGGGACAGGTTCGCCGAGGTAATCGCCAATGTTGGGGGGGTCCCACAGGGCACTTGAAGAAGAAGAAGAAAGACTTGTAGAACAAATGTCAATCAGCAGATTCTAAAATGTTTAAAGTACTTATACATCAATCGAAAATTAATAATATTTCCAGATTAGTAGAAATCTACACTAACGCCCAAATTTGAGCCTATACATTCATATACATACACTTTTTTCTATGTTAATATATTTACAGTGAGAAAGGACGTCTGCAGTCCGAAACATGAGTTATGAAAATACAATGTATTGTTTTTAAAAATGTATTCAAATACTATTATATAATAAATTAAAAAATCTGTTCAAAAAGTGAGAATAACATATTTCACTATGTCTAAGTACCTTTTATCCAACGACCATAGAAAAATGAAATCGTCGACAAAATAAATAAAAATCTTTATAAAACAGGTGAGTTCACAATTTTTTTAAATTTCTAAGAAATCACTTAATAACGAAACATAATCCGAAACCAATTAATAAAATGTGCATTTTAGTATCAAATCAACCAACTTACTAACTAACCATCACGCCGTTTCCCCGAAACGGTAGGCAGAAAGAATGGATTGTCACACTTTAACCGATGCGGCACTCCATTCTTCTCTTTTCGCCCCCGCGGGAGACGCGGTGTGATGGGTTGCAAACCTCATCGTAAAACATCCACAAAATAAATCTAAAACAAATAATATAAAATAGTTTATATTTTGGACGTTAGATGATCGAAATGTGCGCGGGAGATGCCTATTGGTGGTGATGAGGTTCACAATCCATCACACTGCGTCTCCCGCGGGGGCGAAAAGAGATCGGTTAAAGTCTGGTAGTTCATTCATTCTGCCTACCCCTTCAGAGTGACGGCACGATCGTTAGTTAGTTAGTTATTATGTTAATAGACTTTAATACTTCTACGTATTTTAATAGTATCGTATTTTTTAAGTTAATTTGGTGTTTTATGCATTTCATAAATGGTCTATTTATCCAGTTGAATTATTGGTAGCCCTATGCAGAAATATTGGCGAGATAAAAAAAAGCAGTGCAGGCTCGTGACGCAGTTTATATCTACGGATGGAATTTATTCGGTGCCAGCGGGCTGGCGAATTCTCGGACTACAAAAACTTTTATTCGCATGTGACTTATAACTTACATTCAGGACCGCCACTGCAGCTCAACAATGGGTTACTGTTAAATATATTTTGATTAAAATTTAATGTTACGTGATGCGTAGGTACGGGTGATTTTTTATTTTATTAGTGTTAATAGAAAGTATTTTCTTTCTGATACTATTATGATATACAATTTTATTGTATTCAACATGTAGTAATGAAACTCTGGTATTTTCCACGTGATATGAGTATATTCATATGATGACAAAAGTGGAATATTTGTTGAAACGTACGTAGAACCACTTACATTCGAGATTTTTTTGAACGAACAAATAATACATACAGGTAAGTTCTGAATGAAATAGGCCAAATTTAAGAACTACTTTTAGCGGAGATCTTCTTGGCAAAGTGGTAAGAGCTCTGATTGCAATTTCAAAGATTTCGGGTTCGATCCCCGGCGATGGTAGTGTGATTGTTGCACTGTCATTGATCTGGTGTAGAATTCACGTGACAATAAAAAATGACTCAGTTGCATGATAAAGACTTAACAAGGTGGCAATCTTTCTCAATATTCATGCAAAGTGATACGCACATTAAACGATTTTGCCTTCTTTTGTCATATAGACATTGTTAATTTGATCGTACGATATTTTTCTCTGTAATTCTCGAGTGTATTTCCCATTAAAGTCAGTATACCTGTAAAACTGTTCGCATAAAAATTCCTAACCATTCTTCCTCTTCCAATCTCATTGTATAACCAAATATTTTAGTTATATTTTAGTAATTTTATTTAGAACGCATTCATTTGCCTTAAATTATTTTCTTACATATTGGTTCGATATTCTAACCTAAAACCAGAAAATAAAAATAATTAAGATTATGTAGTAGTCCTTTAAATTTAATATATTGTATAAAATTAGCTGACAAAATACTTACTTCCTCTTAACGGAGATAAATCAAAGTTTGCGCATTTATTAATGAGAAAAAAATTATTCATAAAATGAGAGAACACGTACAGATCAAAACATGTTAGTGAAAGTGTTGTGAAAATTATATTATTCATAATTACTAATTATTCATTAGATATTATTGTACATTATTATCATTAATTTCTTGAAAGTTAAGGCGTTAACACTGTGGAATTCCATTGTAATTGCACTGGATTTTTTCAAAAGTAAACACTGTTTAATATTCCACTATACTATATTTATAGACTTCACAACATGTTTCAGAGTTACCTCCAACTACAGGTGTATATACACCTAAAGATGAAGGTAACTCCGAAACATATTGTGTAGTCTTTAAATATATTATAATAGAATAATACGAATATGAACAGTGTTTTCTTTTGAAAAAATCCAGTGTAATTTTTTTTTATCAGTATAATTATTATTGTTTTTATTATTATTATAATTATCCGACAGATTTGTTATATTGAAGTAAATGAAGATATTATTTCAACATTGTATAGAAAACCCAAAGATATTTTATAATATTGAATGCTAAGTTTACATTATTTTTATTATAGATTTATTATATAATAATGAAAATTCCCTTTCTTGAAAGCTTAATTAAAACTGTTTACAAGGAAATGTTTTTTCCTGGGACTCAACCTAACAGGAGGAGCAAACCCCTGGAGGACTGACCACACTGGACTAAAGCATGGAAGAAAAAGAAGATTTAAATTTAAAAAAACTGTCAGAAATGCACCTGCATAGGACAAGTAAAATAGAGAATTAACATTCCGAAGCGTTTACTTTTTCCCAAGATATTTTCTAGCAGAAATTCTTTATAAATTATATTATGAGGGAGATCAAATCGTATTGATTAAATAAGGAAAGTTGATCTGAAGATAGTTCAGAATGTGTTAGAACTCCAATCGAAGAACCCATGTAGCATAAAATATGTTTCAATCTAATTTGTATTTATGGACTGAATTCAAATTTCCAGAATAGCAGCTCCGTATTTTCTCTTTATGGATATAAGCACACTAGTTTTCCATACTTAGGAGCAAAAAATAAATCTTCCATAAAAAAAACGAAGTGTAAAAGGCATATATCTTAATAAAAACTCCGACGGAAGCGGTATAGTAAGCCAAACAGAAATTCAAAATGCAATCTTAATTCAATAAAGTGAAACGTGATTTTATTATGTGTTACAGTGTTTCAAGAGTTAAGTCTACTCTAACGCTTTAAACAAACTCCCAATGTACAAAGAATTCCAGCTTCTAGTAACAATTTGTACTCACGTCTCAGTAGAATTTTAAATACTTATGAAATAACGCGTTTTTCTATATTTACTGAAGAATTTACATAGTTTTTCCGGATTAAAGAATTTTATTTTAATTCAGAATTATGTATTATCTAACATTGTATAAAATACTCAGTGAACTTGTTTTAAAGAAAACAAATGAAGAAAATCAATTTTAGAAGTATAAATATAAAAAAATAAGAAACCTAGAATTATATATTTACTTTTTATAAAAATATATTGTAGTATTCGGAAAAATAAAAAGCCTTACTATGACCGAATTAATAATGTTAATAATATTTATTTTATTTAAATTTATAATTTATATCGTAAAAGCTTTCTTGTTGTTTTGTTTCGAGCCGAAAAATTCTCTTTTAATGTCTTTCTTTCTCTCTCTCCCCCCTGTTAAAAATTAATTAGTAATTTTACGAAAGAAAATTTTTTTCTAAAAAGATAATTAATTAATAATAGTACAAACAAACAAACCATCACGCCGTTTCCCCTCAGGGGTAGGCAGATGGACCGCCACACTACTCTATCCTGACATACTTCTCTAGCTTCCTCCACATACATACAGCGAGTCATACACGCACGTCGATTCTTTCGGCTTCTGACCAACATTTAAAATTTATTAATTTGGTCATGCCATATTTTCTTCGGTCTTCCTGGACTCCGTACTCCACTTACATCGTTAACGTATACTTTTTTAACCATTCTTTCTTTACCTACGCGCTCCATATGTCCGAACCAATGCATCGAGCCTTTAATAATTTTGTTCATTATACCTTATTTCGCTCTAGATTCCTTTTTAATATCAGCATTTGAGATTCTGTCGTACATCGTTCTACCACACATACGTCTTAGGGACCTCATCTCTACCGCATTTATTCTGCTCTCATCTTTCTTCTGCCAGTTTCATGCTTCGCTTCCATACATTCGGGTTAATAATAGTAATGTTTTTTTATCCAATTTTTTTTTTAAATTATTTTAACGATAAATTTTCACTTATTACCAAAGTAAAATGTTTTTTTTTTTTTGGCTTGTTTACTTAAAGCAATGTTTAGAGAGAGTGGGGAGTACCAATTTTAAGAAATATTGTTTTCTGTTTTTTTATAAATGTAATGATATCAATGTGATTATATTATTTATTACATTAATATATAATTATATTAAATAGTCCATTGTTTTGGCCGAAACACCACGTCTGACAATTTTTTTTGAAAGATGTCTATATGCTACTATGTTAAGAACACTTCACATTTTTAGGTCAATCTTCACTAGCGCCATCCATTAAGATTATATGCGCCATCTATTATTTATATTATGTATATCTAAAAAATGTGAAGTGTTCTTAACATAGTAGCATATATACATCTTTAAAAAAAATGTCAGACGTGGTGGTCGTAAGAAGGGCGGAATGGGGAATGTTGTTAACATAAAGCGATCGCTTAACCCAACCAATGACAGGTCATTAGTCTTGTAAATGCCTCAACTCCCATATTATTTTTCTAAAAAAAAAAAAACAATATACATTTTCGAATCTATTGAGATACAATTAATCCTTAACTTTGATCAATGTTTCATGTTAGTAAAATATATTGATTGGCAGACTTGCATCTTTAATTATCAGCAAAAAAGTAAGATTTCCGAAATAAAAAATTTCACGAGTTAAGTATTGTTTACCTAATCTTCACATTATCCATAAAATTAATGTTAGTTATAAGAAAACATTGTATTTCAATGTTGACTTTTATCGATGCTGGCTAGTGCTCCGTTTATGCTTCAATATATTATACTATGGCTCCACGCATAAGGATGTTTACACGCATAAGGATAGCTCTAGAATCATCTGTTACTCGTTCAATCACCAAGTTATGGCCATGAGTTATGTGGCAACGTGACCACACCACCGTGGTGTAAAAATACCAGTAAAATGCTTACATATTTACAGTAGGTTCCAGTATTCAAGTCCGCGAGCGAGGTTTCACCTCTTTATTAAAACCCGGATTGGAAAAGTCCTTAAAAATATTAGTCAAACGAAATTGACTATTAAATAAAACGATGTTTAATACTACCATTTCTGTCTTTATTTTGACAGCGATTGTACCAGACCAGTCTGTTGATGCCAGTAAACCTAACAAAACTAATCGCCGTCGAAATAAAGACAAAAGTGGAAGTAGTCAAAAACATCGTGATATTTAATTAATATTTAAAATGAGCTTCCATTAGGAGATTTTAAGTAAAATCATTTGATGACTTTTATGTGTTTTAATCGTCTCTTCGCGTTAGCTCCAAGGTTTCTGTTTTTAAACCAAATTCACTATTATTTGGGTGAAAATTTTCTACTTCCTAAGACGCGCGAAACAGCAGCTCCCAAGTTGGAAGACCGATTCATTCATCAATATATTGAAGCCATAGCATTCATATTCTGTCGATTCCACGACGTGTCTAGATTGTTTCTTAGATTTATTTTAATTTAGTGAGTACTATATATTAAAATTCCAGGTCGCCAGATGCGCAATGAAAAGAGCCATGCTTGGAATAACCTTGAGGGTCAGATTAAGAAACGAATTTATTCGACAACAAACCAAGGCGGCTGAGGTGGCTCTAAAGATGGGCGATGGGCTGGCTATATCTGTCGAAGAACCGACGGCCGATGGGGGAGATGGGTTCTGGAGTGGAGACCGCGTACAAGATTCCGCAGAGTTGGACGTCTCCCTGCCCACTGGACCGACGATCTGAAGAGGATTGCTGGAGATGGATGGATAGGAGCGGCAATGGATAGGGGGCGGTGGCGTGCTTTGAGAGAAACCTACGTTCAGCAGTGGATGACAGACGGCTGATCAACAACAGACTGAAGACAGTGTAACAATTACGTCGTGTGGAATCGAACTCGGGACCTTCGGTATGGTGATAAGAGCTCTTACCACTTTACTTTGAAGGTCGACTCTTATAATTCTCTAATTATTTCTTATATGTGCCATAAAAAAAACTTTCTTTAATTTGTCGAGCAATTGTGACTTGATTCCTAGAGTCTATTATAACACAAAATAGCGCAGTAGAGTTATAAGTGACAGTCGCGAGCCATAAATTCTCAGTCCTTTTAACTAACCTATCTGGATGCTGCAAGCAACTGTTAAAGAGAATCGTTGTATCAAACAATTACAAATGATATCAAAGTATGTTTCTTGGAACAATTGATGTGTTTGTATGCTCTGTATATATACAAAGAATCCGATTTTCCGAAAATAGCTTATCCGATACCAGGGCGAATCAATATTATGACGCAAAAATATGACCAGCTGACTAACCATCACACCGTCTCCCCGAACGGATGGGGTTTTACTACCACCACTATTATTTTCCGAAATACTTCTTTCGATTCTTTTTCTACATTCATACATCGTGTCGACATTTAATATTTAATTGATTTAATCATGCCACATTTTTCTCGGTCTTCCTCTATTACTTGTTGCGTTTAGATCGTAAACGTATGCTTTCTTCATCATTCCTTCTACACACTTTCATTATTTTGTTCATAACAATTTTATTCGCACTGCATTAACTTCATATTTGCATTTCAACTCTTTCATATACAGATAAACCATAAAATATTCTGAGAGATCTAATTTCATTTGTTATTTATATATATATAATTACAAATTATTTATGTTATTTGTAAATTGTCACATGTATTGCAAAAATATATTCAGTTTCCTGTTTTGCTAACTTATTCGATTCAAATAATAGAAAACCTGTTTTTTAAAGATTTATATTTTCAATCGAAATATTGTATCATAATTTGTGAATTTCAACAATCGTATAAATAAGATGTTACCATAATTTAAGATGCACAATACCAATAAAAAGGCAAGGATAAAAAACTAGAAGCAATAATATCTAAATAAATCATGTATATTTTTAAAGTATCCTTGAATTCCCAATGTTCTTTTTTTTATATTTATATATTTATATACAAACCAAAATAAGCATAAACATTCTTGCTTTTAACATAAACGTTTTCTTAATAAATTAATTAAAACAATTCAAAATATTAATGTTGGTTATTGAGATTTCTTCGTATGAGTACCTATATTCTAAATAATGAAAACTAAAATTATAATATACTTGTAATTGATTTTTTTATACCTGCTGTCCGAAATTAGACAAGTTTCGAAAACAGAAGGTTAAAAAATCAATCAAAACTAGAAGATAATATGGAACAGAATAAAAATTCTTACAATATAAAAAGGATCTCAAGAACTTTTCAGAAAATACTCCATTTTATAACCAATTCGTAAACAAAACATATTATTATGAGTGCCGCGCCTTTCGCAATCGCTATTCAACATTAACATCAGAATAGGATAATTTGAGAAGGTGTATTTGAGTTGATATGAATTGAGTTAACCAGTTTTCAATACTCACGACGAATTTCAGGACGGTAGTACATAGCTTCAGCACAGGCAATCCGGCTCTCGGTGATGCAAAATTCAAGTAAATAAGCTGGCACCATTCCACGCAAGGCCTTAAAGACCATCGAACAGTGCTTAAATTGTATCATTTCTGAACATTTAACCCCATGGAGTCACCTTAGATATTTCGTTACATAAAAACTATTTTGGGGGTAAGAAAGGTACCTCAACGTGTGGTGTTATTATAACTAAACACTATGATGCATCTAACTAAACACTACCGGCATTATAAACACTATGATGCATGGGGATAGGGAGGTTGAGGGTGTAGATATAGTGAATGCATTCGCTAAACACTTTCAATCTGTCTATAGCAATGTTCCCCCGCGGCTTAATTTCAATTCAGCGACTGAGTTAAGTGCCAATTGTTGTGGTCATGGCTTTGTCATATCGCAGATAGAAGCGAATGATATTATATCCTCCATTAAAGCTATGAAGAATTCGCACTCGGTTGGTCCTGATTTTCTTCTCATTTACTTTTTAAAAGGCTGCTCTGAGCTCCTAATATCTCCGCTGTATTTTTTATTTAACCTATCGTTAAGTACAAATAGTTTTCCTGATCTCTGGAAACTTTCCAGAATCAGTCCTATTTTCAAGAGCGGCGCAAAAGAGTCGGTCGAAAACTACAGACCTGTAGCGATACTGTCGGCTCCAGCCAAGTTATTTGAATCAATTTTACACAAATTGATATTTCCCAAAGTCGACCCCTATATTATAACAGAACAACATGGATTCAGGAAGGGGCGCTCGACTGAAACTAATCTCATGGTATTCACAGATTACATTGCAAGGGCCTTGGATGATGGTCACCAAGTTGACTGTTCATATAATGATTTCTCAAAGGCCTTTGACACTGTGAACCACGACATTCTGATAGCAAAGCTATCTCAAATTGGATTCTCTTCTCAGTTGATTATGTTTTTCATTAGTTACCTCGAGGGGAGAAAACAATACGTCTCATACGGAATTTTTCAATCGGAACCTTTTCTTGTAAATTCAGGGGTGCCACAAGGTTCAAACTTAGGGCCACTCCTCTTCACCATTTCATAAATGATATTGCGAAGGTGATAAAATTCACGCGATTTCTTTTATTTGCCGATGATCTGAAATTATTCCTGGAAATTAAAAATCCTGGAGACTGTCTTCGCCTCCAGTCGGACATCAATAATATTGTCAACTGGAGTCACAGTAATCAAATGCAATTCAATGTCTCTAAATGCGTTATGCTATCTTTTACTAGAGCATTGAGAATTGTGTATTATAGATACACAATGAACAACCAGCAACGTGTATCTACGATGAGAGATCTCGGGATCATCTATCAGAGTAGGCTGACTTTTCGTGCACATGTTGAGAGGATTTGTGGCACTGCACTGAAGATGTTGGGCTTCATCGTCCGGACCTGGCAGAGTTTTCAGGGATCCCAATGTGCTCAGAGTCCTATACAACGCATTGGTTCGGAGCAGACTCGAAAGTGGTTCTGTGAAATGGAGTCCTCACGAGGCGAGATATTCCATTATGCTGGAGAGGGTTCAGAAAAAATTTCTGGGGTATCTCTACATGAAAGAGTATGGTAGCTATCCTCGGTTCTATCTCACGGCATTTCTTTTGGGAATGCTCGGAACCAATTCTCTACAGCTTCGAAGAGATGGACATCTAATTACCCATTTCTTTAGATTAATTAGGGGATACTTCGAGAACTCGGCCGTACTGAAGGGTGTTCGGCTTTTTGTCCCTGATAGATATCTCCGACAGCGACAGCACAGATTGTTTTACCTACCGGCCGCCAGAACCAATCTGCCTCTGAGAAATAAAACTTCATATCAAGTATTAAATATTGATAAAAACTTCCGTTTTCTATATATTTTAATTATATTTTGTCATGTTTTAGCCACGGACAAGTCCATGGATCTAGCAAACGTCAAGAGGAAGCGAAGAAGGTAGAAAAATATTTAGGATGTATTTTAGATTTCTAGGGTATGTTATTAGGGTATTTCTAGGATATGTAGGGTTTCATATGTTCAATACAATTATTACTTGATGAATAGATATTTTAAAAAAATCAAATTTTTTCAAATTAGTTTTTCGCTAAACAATAAATATACATCTAGAACGTTCCGAGTTGAGCAAAAAATTTAATATTACTTTAAGTAAATAATCATTGAGAAGATAATGTATTTCCTCGGAGTACGTAGAAACCCACTTTTCCTGTTTCTGTTTTTCTAGAATGTTGCAAACGGGATGCAGGGCCCCACTGACAATAGAGATTTTATCGCCGCCGTCCACAATGCGCGGACGTTTTTTGCGGTAACTTTTACAAAAACAATACTGAAGAAGACAGAATGTGGACATTATTCAAGTAGATGCTATATAAATTTATAAGTGACCCGTTTAGGACTTAACCCTCTACGAATTATGCTCAGTTTCACTTATACGAGTATAAATACAAATCAAAATATTACATAAAGATAACTATTTATATAATATTAAAGCAAATACATGTAAAAGAGCAACTAAAAATATCTAGTTAATTGTTTTGTCCGAAACACTATGATACTTCAACTTTATGCTTTAATAACATCGATGTGTTTCATCTTAATGAAATTTATTTAAAAAAAATAGTTGCACCAACCCTTCGGGGCGATTAAAACTATACTTCATCTTTTTTATTACATTTTAGAAATTCGAAAAAAAAAAGTTTTAAATTTGATACCATATAAAAAACGTTTTATATTTTGACCATCCAGTAAAAGCGTTTATTTACTACATTGTATTTTATTTATAATAAAACACTATCAAGTAAATTATCTGCTATAAAAAAGTGTTGGTTATATATTTTTTCAGTAAGAGTTAATTAAAATTAACAAAATACATTCTTGGACAAAAGGAATAGGCATCGTATTAAAATACGCTAGAGTGAAAAGTGGTTTATTATATCAATTGTTTCTTGAACAATTTTGTAAAACTCTATATTAAATAATGAATACAAATTAATACATATTTTTTAAAAGTTTTATTATCCTTTATGCGAATGACATGTTATGCCTTTTTAAGGCATTATCAAATGATAATACGTTTAATATTTGACAATGCTTTAGAAAGACAAAATATGTATTTCCCATAAATTTAATATAAAAAAAACTTCTAGAAAACACATATTTCCATTCGTATAACCTAATTACGCATATTATCTCTTGATACCCAAAAAAGCTAAAATGGCAGTGCACAGTGGTGTTCTTGTACCGACCTTTATGTATGGCAGCAAATAATGTAACTGGCAAAAGAAGGATGAAATGAGAATAAATGCAATAGAAATGAGATCTCTTAGACGAATGTGTGGATACTCTGTGTATGAAAAAGTGTCGAATGAAAGAAGTGAATGCGGTGCAAATGATGGTGTTATGAACAATATAATGAAAGTTTCATTAACATGTTTTGGACGCATGGATATAGAATAATGAATGAAGAAAGAATGGTAAAAAGGTATATGTTAACAATGTAAATGGATCTAGAAATAGAGGAATACCGAGGAAACTTGGCACGATCAAATAAATCAAATATTCAATGTCAGCCACGTGAGGAGTCAGAAAAATTGACGCGCGTGCATGACACGATGTATGAATGTTGAGGAAGCGAGAAAAATATGTCAGGAAAGAAAAGTGTGGCAATCCATTCTTTCTACCTACCCCTTTATTATTATTTTTAATTTTTACATATTCAGTAAATTAAGGGGTTTTAAAGGGTTAACGGTTTTTCTGGTCTCTGTGGTTTCCGCATTGGAAGCTACACGAAAATTGTATTACGTTCGGCACGTATGAATAGAAACGGAACTGTCAATGTGTCCACTTTGTCCAAGCCTTTATTTTTGCAGCTCATAGGAGGTGACTACGCTAACCGCATACGACGCGAAACCCACTGGATTAACGCGTTAACCCGGTCGGTGGGAATATTATTTCATTTATTTATCACAAGTTATTGTATTTTACGATGGCATTGTTGTAGTTCTATTGTCTTTGCGGAAAGAGTAGTCAATTTTTAATAGCCAAAGTTGCCAGTAGATAAAATTTATTAGAATTATTATGTTGTAAATCTTGGGAAATGAAGTGTTCCTCGTTGTAGGAGATAATAAAGTGTGATGTATTTATAATAATCTCTTTTAATTTCAAATTATATCAATACTGTAGTAAAAGCAATTGAAGTTTCTGAAAATGGTATTTACCGAAAATTGACTTAATTTCTTAATTATATAGTCAATGGAATGAAGAGCGAAAGAAGTTATTATGAACAAAATTATGAAAGGATCGCTGCGTTGGTTCGGACATATGGAGGGCATGAGTGAAGAAAGAATGGTTAAAAAAGTATACGTTAACGATGTAAATGGAGTACGGAGTTGAGGTAGACCGAGGAAAACATGGCATGACCAAATTAATCAAATTTTAAAGGTTGGTCATGTCAGAAGCCGGAAGAATCGACGTGCGTGTATGACTCGATGTATGAATGTGGAGGAAGCTAGAGAGGTATGTAAGGATAAAATAGTGTGGCGATCCATTCTCTCTGTCTACCCCTGCGGAGAAACGGCGTGATGGTTTGTTTTTGTTGTTGTTGTGGTATATAGTCAATTTTGTCTACTGCTGAACATAGGTCTCCTTATACTTCTCCACATATTCCGATCTTGTGCCTTCTGCATCTAGTCACCAACATTTTTTCTTATGTCATCAGACCATCGTGTGGGGGATCTTCTTATTTATTTACAAGGTCTCCATTACCCTTCTAGTCCATCTTTAGTCTACCAGCCTGGCGACATCTGTTAATTCTGACCTTTTACATGTTACACGAGGTATTCTTATAGTCATCTTGCGAGTTAGCGTCTCTGCTCCATATGTCAGTACTGAAAGTACGCATTAGTTATATATTATACATCCTGCGTTTCAGAGTTTCGTGCTTTCAGACTGAAAATTGATAAACAGATAAATCACTTAAAAATTATGTGTCTATTATTCTAGAAAAACAGCTTTGACATTGAACAATGTTTTAAGAAATTGTTAATTTTTTTTAAGTTTTATAAAATATTGTAAATATTATTATATAGAAAATATCTAATTGTGATTTCAAAATGTTTAGTATTATTTATTTTACATGCAATACTATAAAATTAATTCATACCTTGGTGTTGATGTTCTTGGTGATAAGTTTTTCTAATTAAACGATGAGGGCACATTTTCTATTTTGGCATATTTTATTTTAATATACTTTGTAAATTAATCATTTATTAATTTCTATATATAAATTACGTCTTTTCAAATGCATGTTTTTCTAAATTATATTATCATCATGTATTGTTTGATATTATTTATTATTTCTTGTTGTTAAAAAATAATTTATAACAAATAGCCCAGGTTAATTTTTAAATTTGAGTTATTGCATCGAATTTTAAATGCGTTTTTTATTTTTCTTTCATTGTTTAGTTTTTGTTATATTTTTACACCTGAAGATGGAGGTATCCTCCGAAACATGTCATGTATTTCAATATTTTTTTATTAAAAAGTGGTTTTAACAATGGTTTTTAATGTCCAAAGTATATTACTATGGAATTCCACAGTGTAATGCCTTAACTTTCAATAAGTTTATTTTATTTTAAACTGAAACTTTTTTAAAACAAACATAAAAATATATAATAATTTAAATTTAAGAAATATTAAGGTACCGAGAAATATAACGATTTTTTTAAAGGAATTAATGGTTTCCAGTAAAACAGTAGACGCAACCATAAAATAGTTGCTTTTAGTACAAAACAAGAATTCTTGGTTGTTTTCAAAAAAAGTCTGTCTTCTCTATGGGAATAATGAATGGCCGTGAAATTCTAAGAACAGTAGCGCCTTCGAGGCGATAAAATATAGCCGCTATAATACTCGTATGTCACGATTGCAGTCGGCAGCACTTTTTAAGTTAACCGCTGTGTACACGAAGATTCAAAAGATTGTAATGCGATAACAATTATTAGTGTGTTTGAAGCAAAAGGGCTAAAAAGCTGAAAATTTGGTATTACGATTCATTTATCATAATTTCTAGACGGAATATTTTTTGTATATTTCGTGATATAGGGTGCACTAGACTGGTCCCCTATGGGAGAAAGAGAAAACGAGGCAGACCTAGAGCCACCTGGAGAAGAACCCTGCAGGACGAGGTTAAGGCAGCAGGCCTCACTTGGGATGATGTTAGGCATCAGGCATACGATAGAGTCGGGTAGAGAAGATTCCTTGAGGCCCTAAGCACCACGAAGGTGTGCCAAGACAAAAAGAAGAAGAAGAACATGTGATATAGGCACATAATAGACACATGTTGAACACCATAGTGGCAAGGCGCGCGAGATGGATTAGTCATGTGTTGCGACACGAATGTTTCCTGCAAAATGTATTGGAGGAAATGGTCGAGGGATCGATTGGCAGAGGACGACCTCGCCAGGATTACCTAGAACAGATTTCCTGAGATATGGGCTGCACCTCTTATGCGGAGTTGAAGAGAGTTACCGAGGACCGAGCGGAGTGGAAGAGGAGATACGTCGCCTTACTGCAGATTAATCATTAGATTAATACCGGAGAAGAGATGAAGATTAATCATTAGATTAAGACGCGAAAGAAAAAAAATACGGTACGTTAAAAAAAAACGCGTAGCTACAATTTTTTTTAATTAAATTAATGTTTACAAATGATAAATACGTTGATAACACAATATACCGGTTAAACACGTTTATACAAAAAAAGAATATCAAACTTAAAAAATAAATAGCTCTTTTTTATTTTTTAAGTCCATTGTTTTGGCCGAAACACTAGGGATACTTCAACATTATTACTGTTAAAATTTAATACATGTGCATTAGGGTGTCCCTTTTTTATGTTTTAATTTTACAATGTATATGCTATTGTTTTATTCATTTGGGCCCAAAACATCCGAAAACATTTTTTTACCTTATTCGGAACAGTGTAACCTGTGCCCGCTTGCGCGCAAAGATGTCCCATACAAATTGCGTTACAGGAGCGGCGCGTTGTCGTTGTTATTATCATTTAGTCTCGGCTTGTCAGGTAGTCAGCACGGATTGTTTTATATTTTAAAGATGTCAGTGGAACTAAAAAGCAATTAAATAAGTATTATCTTGGTTAGTGAAGTAAATCACCAAATAACAGGTGTAAACTTCCATCTAATCGTCAAGTTCTCGCAGTTCTATTTTTCAACATACGTGAAGTTAATTTGACTGTTAATGAAAGCGCAAATCTTGTCATTCTGGAGTGCAATGTATTCTGAAAAAAGGCTAGAATACCTATCAGAGCTGTTACTAATTATGTTAAGTTAGTGGATCTTTAGCAGGTCTGACGAGAACTGCAAAAAATAGCAAGAAGATTCAGGACTTAAATAGGCGCCGCGAAGAGAACTTTTAATTAGAAAAGAATTTATTCGATATCACACACGCCGATGCTCTTGAATGTGTTGTGATACGACAGCATCTTATACAGGATGCTTGAACGGAGCTTGTGTGCAAAAACTAGAAAGAGATTTGTTATTCTTTGCTTGCCGCCATCATATATGTGAGATGCTCAAAAGTGCGTTTGAATCGCAAAATCGATTGTAAAAGATGAATATAGCGAACTTATTGAGCTTGCTATTGTTTTTCTGGGTGGAGACAAAGAGAATAAAATAAAAATCAGACCTGCTGGCCCAATGCATGAAGCACGATGTATGGCAAGAGCTATTTACTCCTTAAAAATACGTTTGCTGCAGTCCCAGTTTAAAATGTGCGCTAAGGACAAACAAGCTTTACGAGATGTTTGTTTATAAATTGTGGCAGTTTATGTAAAGCCCTGGCTTGAATGTAGTTTGGCGATAAAAGCTCCGAATTAAGATTTTTGTTTCTTAAAGACCTTAAAAGATCACAAAAAAGTTGAAAATTTCCAAAGCGGCTTTAAACAAGTTCAGTCAACATTTGTGGTACTTGTCAGAGGAAATAGCCATCCTTTTAATTTTTGATGAAAACGTTGATGAGCAGACCAAAGGAAACATTGTAGAAAACTTACAAAAAGAAAGTTTTGGTGATTCGGGAAAGAGATATGTTCCATTGATGTCTGGCTCTCTATATGGTACTTAAGTAGTGTTTAATTTGGTATTTAATTTAGAACTTATTTGTTTTATTTATAGGTACTACCAGTATTTGTTATTTTGTTTTACGGAAATCTTTGAGTGATTTGGTTTCTGTCAAGAGTAAAGATTTATTTCCACGACTGAAACTTGATAGTAGTTTCCTTCAAGAAATTGTGTCTTCATAGAAAGACAGCGCGGCGTTTGTGGAAGCTAAAAAAAAGGTTACTAGCTTAAAAGCAGTTAATAACACACCTAAAAGAGCTGTTAATCTAATGACAGATTTTTGTATGGGTTGACTACCGCAGATGAAGAATAAAACAGTTCATATTTTGTTATGTGCAAGAACATAGAAAAATTTACCCAGACTCTAAAAAAAGAAACTTTGAAGAGGAAATATCCAAAATAATTAATATAAATTTGGATCATTTTTGATAATTACAAGAAACAATATATAAAAATATGTTTTCATCAATATTTATCTAACATAATGGTTTTAAGTGATCATCTACAACTACATTTAAGAGACACTTAAAGCAGTTATTTTCTACAACTTTGAGGCCAAGTCAGCACGGATTAGGAAGATGAAATTGTGTATTAAAAAAAACAATATGGGGGTATGCGTTTCAATAATCCAAATTTTTTTTTTGCCTATATAAGGGCCAATATAAATGCATATACAACATTCATGGAGAGTGTTGCGATGGCTGTTTTGCCAACCGATATTGGCATCATCAGGTGTTACAATAAACTGTTTACTGTTATAATAATAGTTTATTATAACACCTGATGATACCAACATCGGTTGGCGAAACAGCTGTCGCGACACTTTCAGTGAATAAAAAGAAATTTTGATATTATATGAGTGTTTTAAATTTTAACAGTATTTTTTTAAAGACTTACACCAAGGATTTAAATCAATGATATTAGGATTTATTTTACAAGCTTCAATATGAGCAGAAAATAGCTCATTACTATGAAGAAGGAATCTGGTCGTGTCCAGGCTTGAACCCGAGTCCCCTGGATCAGAAGCCAAGCGGTCTATCCCCTAGACCACCACCCGATTAACAGTAATTTTATTTTTTCCTATGAAACATTTTTATTTTGATGTTCTTATTTTTACTTAAGTATGCTAAAGTTTACGTTTACTATGGATATTAGGTATTCTGGTAATAAATCACGAATACGAGGGTTAAAAACATAATTTACTTTAATAGACACCAAACACATAAAAATTTGTACTTACAAACAACATTCAAGAAACATGAGTAAATTGTGTTAACAATTAAAAACGTCGTCGTGTTCAAGCAATAACAATTATCAGCAATTATCATTATGGACAAAAGGCATCAATGCTCCAACGAGAATTCTACCGTAGTGTCGATAGTTTAATCGGAGAGAGTAGTTGGAATTTCAAAATCAAGTTTATCTATTGAAAACTAAAAAATTATCGATTAAAAACTTATCTAAACATAAATATCCAAAAAAAAATATGCCAAAAAAATTGTTTATAAAAAATTTAATACTTTCGGATTTGGTCTATAATACATTTTCAGTAGACAACAATTTAATAATAACTGTATGATTTAAAAAAATATTAAATCACAAATTTTTTTTCTCGAAATGTTTCCATAGTGTTAAACTTTCGTCACCAGGAAAACGACATAATCTTCAATTAAAGGCTTAATACAAAAACATTTATAAATGTCTATAAACACTAAATATAATGAATAGCGTTGAAATGCCGCGTGTTTTTTATTTATTTATTATTATTTAATGTTCTTTTGTTTACATTTATTTGTATGCTTTTTTTCATTTTTCATTTTGTAACGTTATAAGCTAATCAAGAATTTGTTTGAACATGTATTACAGTTTTATGCTACGCACCGGGTCGAGGTAGACCGAGGAAAACATGGCATGATCAAATTAATCAAAATTTAAAAGTTGGTCATGTTAGAAGTCGAAGGAATCGTATATGACTCGTTGTATGAATGTGGTAGAAGCTAGAGAGGTGTGTCAGGATAGAGTAGTGTGGCGATCCATTCTCTCTGCCTACCCTTGCGGAGAAACGGCGTGATGGTTTGTAGATGTTGCTATGAATTAAATTAACGTTTTTAAATACCTGTAACTTTTCACGGTTAACATTTTTCTTATTATTTTTCTTCTTTCATCGTTTCCTCAATACTGAGGGTCGTGATCAATGAAACTAAAATATAAACTTTTTTTTCACCGTAGCCCGCATCACAGAGTAGAGGTTTCCCCCGTTATCTCCTTAATCTGGTCACACTACCGCTCAGGAGATCTGCGATATCCAAATTAAATGTGGCTTTATAAATAATCGACCAACTAATAATATGAAACCATCTCCATTACGTTACATACCATATTCGAATAATTGTTCAAACTTGTGAAATAATTTTAAACATAAAAATCTAAAATAAATATTACTGATATTCTCATATGTTATGGTGCTATGGTGCTGCAAAGATGTTTGTTACTTTGTTGATATAATATAATAGAACTAAGAAAATAATTCTTTGTAAAAATCATGCGATGAAAATTCAGTTTCCGATGACCCCAATAAATAGAACTATTACAATTTAATTTTTGTAAATTATAATAGTAATTTAAATAAATTGTGACAAATTTGTATAATTTATAATATATAAATTGAATCCAAGAAAAACCACTTAACAATCGTGTTTACTATTATAAATTAATAATGGAGTTTTACAAAACTAATATCTCAACCATCAAAAACCAGAATTACAATAATTTTTTTTTTGTTTTACCAACGTTTACACCTAAAAGCCACTCAATATAGACGCCATTTATTGGGGAAAAAAATGACTACTACTAGAATCTTATATATGTTGAGACTATAAGTCTCGATTTAGCTGGAGTGGAGACTTTTTTAACTGTCGTACACGGCAAACGTGATCTGAACATTATTTGAAGACAAACGACAATACAAATTTCCAGACAAATCCTTATGCCATTAACCGGTACGTTCCGTTCGCCTCCTTTTGTTGTTTTATCTGAGTGAAAATCTCTAAGAAAAAAATTCCCAGCATCACGTAAATCACCACGTCTGGGAGCCCTGTTTTGCAGGATTTCCCGCAACTCTCCACGAAGATTTAACAAAACGTTCCAGACACATTTTGTAAAACGCTTGATATTTTAAAGCGTAAACAATCACTAACAATATATATGGAAAGAGTAAACAAGGTTTACCTAAACCCACCTAGATGAGATATCTGGATGACTAACGGTTTAACTAGGAGTGATCTTATACCTTCAGTCGAAGGAGGAAGTCGAATAGATATAAATGTGTCATGACAAAAATAAGATGATAGCATATTTACTTGTTATAGAAATGTCACTTTATTGAAAGTTAAGACGTTAACTCATAAAATTCCATTGTTATAACCTAAAATTAAAAAAAAAACGCTGTTTATCTTCCACTTTAATTTATGAAATATTTTTACTAAATAAAAATATTAACCACGACGTGTTTCGGAGGTGATCTCCATCCTCAAGTGTAAATTGTTATAACTGTTATATATTTTTATCTTTTATATTTTGTAATCGTGACGTGGAACGTTTTATAAAGTTGTAATCAATACTGTTTGTTAACATAGTTGCATTTAGAGATTTTAGCGCCATGGTGAATGGAAAAATGTGAGTTAACATAGGAAACCACATTGAAATAACAAAATTAATGTAAACATTTCGAGCTCATAATTTTAACGTTTTTCAGTTATTTATTTAGGTACATTATTACAACTGAATGAGCATATTTTTAATTTTATTTTATCTTATCAGTGGTTCGGACGGGTAGTATAGCTACGATGTGGTGTGCTCTGCTGGAAAGCATGCCTCTAATAGATATCATAACGCGCCATGTTGCAATGACACCAGCAACACAACCACCAATTTCCACTCTCTAGCGTCTACAGTTAGTCTCTTAGATCCCGCGAACACCGAGCAATAAGACTTCTCACATTACTATCAATGTCGGAAGGACAAAAGGAGAACATTTACAGCACCATAAAACTGAAATCACGCGGCTTAGAGAAGGCAACCGCAACAAAAAATCCTCCAGAGAAGACAAGGAGAAACCACTGTTAAATATGAAGAAGAAACCAGTCATGACCCAAAATCCCGGGCGACCCTTAAATGGGTCAAGGATACCTTCTTAGAATTTCAAACTCCCCAAGACAGAAATTCTACTCTCCTGAAACCTGACACATTATCGGAAGCGATAAGAAGTAAAGCATTTTGTAAGGGAATCAATATATTTTTTAAACTACAATGAATAAATATTCTTTTACATAAATACTTTAAATAGTATAAGATAATATTCGTATGCCAAAGATAAGTTTTTCTATAAATTGTAAATGGAATAATTGTTCATAAAAAAGTGCTTTGCCAATTAGGTAGGTAGTAAGAAAAACAAATAAAAAGTAAGTGAGAAAAACTGAAGGATACTTGCTAATAATATAAACTTGCTTCACTTAAAAAAGTCAAACATTCTAATTTTATGTCATACCATGTGATCGTTTGTTGTATACTAAATTGACTAATTTGATCAGCATCATAACAACAACAAAAAAATATATGTATGAAGTTTAAATATCTTATATTTTTTGTGCAGAGCGTATAAAGACAGCACTGGTATGATATACTATATTATATAAATGGATGAAAAGATATATTAATAATTATTTTTTCCAATATATAATGCTTTTATTCCCTCCTTTTTAACAGCTATAGGACAGAAATTTTAATTCGCTTGTAATCATATTCCAACATTTTTCACATTCTGTGCTTATTTTTACGTATTTTTTTAATTATCAAGTACTCGGGAGTAAAATAAATCATTTTTATTATTTAATATTTTTCAAGCTAGACTGGATAATATACAATACATGATATAAATATACTAAAAGCATTAACAATATAAAATATCAATAATATGAATTGTATCAATTTGACTGTTTTCATATTTTCATAATTTGAATATTTCATACATATTGAAATATACACATTTAATTTATATAAAAAAGTGGCAGGGGTTTAATGGATCAACGAGGGATATATAGTGTTGTGGGAGTCTAGAAGAGAAGCATTTTTAATACTTGACGACTCAACACCAAACGTCACAAACTAAGTTTTAAATAGTATGTCTTTCAATTCGTATATTAAATTATTTGTAATACCTGATGATGCCGACATCAGTTGGCAAAAAGCTGTCGCGACAAATAATAAAAATTGTGATATAAAAACAGTGTTTTAAAATTTAACAGTTAACAGTTGATACATATTCCGTTAATATATTCATAAATATAATTCGTTGTTCCTGATGGCAAACTCACCACGAATTCCTATATTCTTAACTAACTAACTAAATAACCATCACGTCGTCTCCCCGAAGGGGTAGGCAGAAAGAACGGACTGCCACACTGTTCTTTCCTGACATATTTCTCTCGCTTCCTCAACATTCATACATCGTGTCATTTTCCCTGACTCCTCACATGGCCGACATTCAATATTTGATTTATATGATCGTGCCACGTTTTCCTCGGTCTTTCTCTATTTCTGGTTCCATTTACATCGTTAACATATTTTTTTTACCATTCTTTCTTCATTCATTCTTTTCATATGTCGAAACCATCTTAATGATCCTTTCATTATTTTGTTCATAGCACCATCATTCGCACCGTATTCTTATATTTTCATTCGACACTCTATCATACACAGAGTATCCACACATTCGTCTAAGAGATCTCATTTCTACTGCATTTATTCTACTTTCATCCTTCTTTTGCCAGTTCCATGCTTCGCTTCCATACATAAGGGTCGGTAGAAGAACGCCATTGTGCACTGCCATTCTAGGTTTTTTGGATAGTTTTTTGTTTGCGATGACAACTTTAAGTGCACCATTCACTTTGTTGCCTGCCCCAACCCTTCTTTCAATATCCCTCTTCACTCACCCATATCTTGTAAACATACTACCAAAATACACGAACTCAACTACTTGCTCCAAATTTTTACCATTTACGCTAATGTTGCAGACTGTCATGGTTTATTCCTTTTCAAAAATCATTACCTTGGACTTATTAACATTCATCATCAGATCATTTCGCATGCATACCTCATACATACAATTCACCAGGACTTGTAGTTCATGCTCGTTGTCTGCAAGTAGGACAGCGTCATCCGCATACAAGAGACAGCTTACTGACACTCCACTCATTTTGGCACCTACATCCAACCCTTTCAGCTCTTTCATACATTTGGCCATACACATATATATTCCTATATTCTTAAATAAATATAATTAAATATCTTAAAAATATCGTATTTCGGTATGGTTTTGTAATCTTTTCTGTAACAAGTTCTAATAAGCATTTTTGCCACCAAGCGCAAAAACTGCGGCGTCCTTTGTCGCACTCGCCCCAGGAGGTCGCAGACGACGAGGTGATTTTGTTCTCCCTGTCTCATACTTCGTCGTTCCTTACGCTTTTTCTACATTCAAAACTACAATGTGATTAGAAATTATTGCATAGTTTAATTTTTATAGTGGTTTACTGATTTTGAAATCGTTACATTGTATAAAGTCTATAGTATGAAACAATTTGGATGCTTCTTTTTCTACTCCGCTATTAATATACGAGTATATAGTACTCGTATATGACTATCGTGAAATCGACGTCTCTCATATTAGTGAAAGTACGTTCAGAAGACAAATTCTCTTTACTTTATTGAGTATCTTGTCTTTCTAATGTCGAACCATCTCTCATGCGTTCCTGGTATTATATTATAATTTACCTGTATTCAAAAGTGCCTTGAGCTTTAATATTGTTTGTAATGTCTGTTGAGATAATAAATTGATTTTATTTGATTTGACTATCCTTTAAATTAAGAAAATAAATTTGGAGCAAGTAGTTGAGTTCGTGTATTTAGGTAGTATATTTACAAGAGTGGCCGAGTGGAGAGGGATATTGAATGAATGGTTGGGGCAGGCAACAAAGTGAATGGTGCACTTAAAGTTGTCATCACAAACAAAAACCTATCCAAAAAAGCTAGAATGGCAGTGCACAATGGTGTTCTTCTACAGACCCTTATGTATGGAAGCGAAGCATGGAACTGGCAAAAGAAGGATGAAAGTACAATAAATGCAGTAGAAATGAGATCTCTTAGACGAATGTGTGGATACTCTGTGTATGATAGAGTGTCGAATGAAAGTATAAGAAGTGAATGGGGTGCGAATGATGGTGTCATGAACAAAATAATGAAAGGATCATTAAGATGGTTTGGACATATGGAAAGAATGAATGAAGAAAGAATGGTAAAAAATTTATATGTTAACGATGTAAATGGAACCAGAAATAGAGGAAGACCGAGGAAAACGTGGCACGATCAAATAAATCAATTATTGAATGTCGGCCATGTGAGGAGTCAGAGAAATCGACGCGCGTGCATGACACGATGTATGAATGTTGAGGAAGCGAGAGAAATATGTCAGGAAAGAAAAGTGTGGCAGTTCATTATTTCTGCCTATCCTTTCGGGGAGACGGCGTGATTGTAAGTTAGTTAGTTAGTTAGACTATCCTTTATATTTTATTTTATTTATCTGTTTGTATCACATTTTTTTTTAATAATTATAATTTAATTGTTTGTGTAATAAAACTGACAAAAATGCTGTA
Organism: Lepidostoma basale; assembly: GCA_022606425.2. Taxonomy (NCBI): domain Eukaryota; kingdom Metazoa; phylum Arthropoda; class Insecta; order Trichoptera; family Lepidostomatidae; genus Lepidostoma; species Lepidostoma basale. The sequence continues at coordinate 234,886 of JAHDVF020001396.1, read as the reverse complement.
AATATCAATATTATAAGTTGTAGTAGGTACTCACTGTAACTGGTATTAGTTATAATATTTTACTTAATATATTTATATAATAAGCTTTTCTTTGGATGGAGTTTACATATATATTTACACCTGAGGATGGAGTTCATCTCTGAAACATGTTGTGGTTGAGGTTTTTTTATAATATTAAATTTATGTGAAATAAAAACAGCGTTGTTAATTTAATTTCAATTTTATTACAATGGAATTCCACAGTGTAAACGCCTAAATATATGATTTGGTAAACTTTTTAAAGTTATACCAACATAAGAATTATTTAAATTCCAAAACACAATATCACATAACAAGCCTAAATTCAATGAAGTTGTTTTTTTAGATGTTACTTTTTGTTCTTACATTTAAAAATGAATGATGATATCTTTCCACATATGTATAACATTATTTTATATTTATAAACATATATGTGTGTTTTTATACCCAACAAGATAAAAAAGTTAACAAATAGAAGTGATAGATAAGCATTTACTAACGTTCTTACATACATACCTTCAAGATACCATCAATAAACTGCTCAAGTAAGTAGGTTAAATATACCGATTCTTGATATATATTATTTGATCTAGAAAATTTAACACATTGCTGGTTTTGTAATTTACTATGCGGAATAAATATATGTGAGAGTATGAAGGTACAAAAAATATATTATACGTAATGTTTTATGTGCGTTCATAATGTTACCTTCGCAGTGTGGGGAAGTTGTGGCAAAACTGATTCAGTGGGTAATAACTAACTGACTTAATAACTTTCACACCGTCACTCTGAAACTGTTCTATCTTGACATATTTCCATCCCTTTATCTACGTTCATACACGCACGTGCTCGTATCATGAGGCACGTGCTCCCGTTGTCGGGGGTACCCTGTTGTTTTATTTTAAATTTTTTTTATCATTATAATGTTACACCGCTTACTAAATCATTACAGCGCGAGTCAAATAGATGTAAAGGGTAAAGCTTTCATATTGATTCCGCCATTTTATTGTCACGTGAATTCTACACAAGGCCAAACCTGGTGATTCTTTATGTGATGTTATTATAACTATAACACACGGTGCCTCTGGAAACGATATAAAATCAAAATCGACCAAACCTTCCACCACAATCTCAAGAGAAAGAGAAGAGATAGGGGCCTTAGACAATGGGAACAAATTAATGTTAAGTTTATTCGATTGTTTATAATATGTTCTTTATTTCAAAGTTTTTTTTTTTGATTTTATTAAACTTCCAAGCTTTTAATGGTATATGTGCCCTTAAAAAAACCAAGGCAAAGCGTCATAGAGAAATTATATCAGGGAGGCGAACTATTTTAAAAATTGTAAATGGCAAAAAATAAAGAAGAAGAGTGAAATGAACGCACGCAAAATATTGGCGTGCGTTCATTTCACGATGTGAAAATATCGTGAAATCTCGAGAAACATGTCAGGACAAAACATAGTGATGGTCCATAATCGCCTTATAGCCCTCCAGAAAATGGCATTCATTCATATGTTTATAAAAACGTTCAATAATGATAGTGTGTTAGTTATTTTATTCAATTTATAAATGTATTATTTTTATTTATAAATATATTAATATATCTACTGAGCCCCTCGCATCTCTATGCTTGATAGAGTGGAGCATTTGAAACGCTGTTTTTTTTCTATCTATTAAGATATTGAATAATTTTCGCTTTAAATCATTTCATTTCTCTGCTACAATTCTATAACTTATCGCGGTGATTATGAAACCCGACTCATAAATATTGAACAAATTGCTGTGGGAAACTGTGACTTGTGACTTGCTTTGATGTAAGTTGTCTTACGCTATCAGTCCTATAGAAGGTGCCGGCATCGTTATGCTTAGGGATATCTATACTTCATATAGAAAAACAACGACTAGATGTAGAAAATTTAATTAGTTATGTTTTTATTTCTTTGTAACAAAACATTTTATTTTTAAATGCAAATAAAATTAAAAATTACACTTTAACCGAAATATGTTTCGGGACACAGAAGCCCTTCATCGGTGTAGTCAAAATATTATATCTACAAAATATAAATTAATTGTTACCATGAATGGGGTCATGTTTGACAGTATCTCAATTTGAACATACGAGTATGTCAAAACTGACCAGATTCATGATAAAATAAATTTAAGAATTCATTTTCTATATACAATATTTTTACTGCACTGATTATGGGCTTTTATTTTCCGAAACATATTTGAGTTAATGTGTAATTTTTTTATTATTTAGATTTGTGTTAAAAAAGAAATTCCTGACAGGAAGGGCTGATCGACTTCGTCAGGTGCAGCCCTCATACTAAAGATGTTTATTTTTTTATCATCATTATTATTATTATTATTATTATTATTATCTAGTTGATAAAACGGAGCATCTTCTACAGCGCCCTTGAGATGAGTAAGTCATAAAAATGGCGCTTTATAAATTATCCAATTTATTATTATTATTATACCGGTCTACCTGACGTGCGACATGTACAATAAGTGCTTTAATAACATCGATGTGTTCCATCTTAATGAACATGATTTTAAAAAATGGTTGGAGCAACCCTTCGGGGCGAATGAAACTAGTTACTCTACTTTTTTATTGTCTTTTTCTTCTTTTTAAATTATATTTCATCTTTAATTATTCATTATTACTAGTACTACTAGTTTTCTCTTTAACTTATCGTAGTGTTTATTCTTTTTTTATACTCGTATTTAACCTTATGTCAGTTGTTATATAATATTTGTAGAAGCATGTTATAGGCCTTGTTTTGTTGTATCTGTGTGTTTATATTTATATACTGTATTTGCTGTTTGTTACCCTCAATAATAAAAATAATAATAATAAATTAAAATATATAGTTTTATTTATTAATCCGCAACGCAAAGAAATGGTAATAAATATGTCTATACAGACTGGCAAATGTGATGTTAATCGTTTATATATCGTTTCTCATGACATATGATGGTGAGCTAATCTATCACCATTTTGTTATCACGTGAATTCTAAACTAGACTAAAGATAATGTGACAATCACTTCAATCATAAATTTATGTATGTATATGTTATGAATGGGTAAATATCAATCAATCATCCAACCTTGTTTTTTTATTAGTTAAAAAATTATCCAAATGTATTAATGTATTTAATATAATAACTGCATCCGTTGCAAACATGTAAAAAGGCGCGTTTTTTTAACTTCAACTGGAATCTGACATATACTCAATGCACGCCAAATCAAAATGCTACAAGATTAAAGACCCGCTAACGCAATGTCCGATTAAAAATATGTTGGAGTGAATTGTTTTAGATGGTATGTTAGTTAGTTAGAAATGTACTTTTTTCGTTCGTTTGTTGTAAAAAAACATTTGATTGTTTAATTGGGTTATGAACAACAATGATGACCTTTGTAGCAGAATGGCATCATCTATGACTTACACATTAAAGTCACCGGGTTAAATGCTTGGCGATGATAGTGTGAAAAAAATCTCGCACTGTTTTGTTTTAGTTGTATTCATGTGACGATAAAAATGGTGATGAATTAGCTACCTATCACATTTCAAAGATAATGAATAGCATAAAATTGTAAACAGTTATTTGGTTAAAATAACCTGTTGTATATAAATATATGGAAAGCAACGGGAAACCACCACATAAAAATGGACAAAGTGGCATCGCAAGAATCAGAAAAGACGTCAAAAGACTTTACTGCAAATTAATTCCTAGGATTGCAACTTTAAAAAATGTGTATTTGATTTTTTCAATATTGTTTATATTTTTTTTTCTCAAAGTCGTTAAAGTTGAAATAATTGTTATTATAACTACATTTTCTTTGCAATTAAAAGCGAAATATATGTTCTGAAATTTGCAAACAAGTATATTACTTAAAATATATATTTTACTTGATATTTTAATTGCATATAAATATTTAGAAAATTCACACCTCATACTCGTATTAACTTGACAGAGAAATAACCTCTTCATCTACTTATAAGTAACTTTTTTGTACAATGTTTCGATAGCTTCTGTGGCGTTCGTATTTGTTTTATTAACGTATTATTCAAAATAAAGATGTATTAAATAGACAAGAATGTAATAAAAAACAAAACTTACATACAAAATAAGGCGATGGCAGTGTGATTATCAAACTGTCTTTCGTATTGACGTGTCATGACATGTCATTTCCATATAATATAATAAAATTCTATAAAACTGACGTTTTCATTCGTATTAATTATTTAATATGGAGTTTTACATCATTGTTCAAGAAACAATAAACTTCATATAGTGTTTTACTCCTGCTCTTTTGTTTAATTATATTGTTTGATAATACCATAAGCATTTGATAATTTGGTTATGGCGAAACGTATCACTCTCATGTACAATGATAAAAATTAAGACACTTAAATACTAGATATGGAGATTCACACTCAGGGAAACATGCTTTAATCAAACGGTGGCGATTTCCGAATTTCTAAAAATCAATTTACGTAAACTATATATGTGCTACGTTATTTTTATTAGTAGTTACTTAAAAAAAATTAATCAATAGCTATTTACAATAATCGCGCACTCGTGGATGAAAAACCAAAAAAAAATCATAGAGTAAAAAGTTATGAAACTCGTAAATCACCCTCCGCCACTGCAATTCAAGTTCCTGCCCACACCATACAGATAATCAAGTACTGAGAGTACTTAAAATATGTGTAACAACGTACGGTTGTTAGAAAATAACTTCATACGCTTATTTAAAAAGTAAGATCTTCATGGTCAGAAGTTTTCCTTCTTTTTATTGCGGCCTCTTGTCAAAATGTCAAAACCAATTACTGTTAACTGCAAATCCGGTACCAAGAAACGCAACATAAATCCACTCCACTTCTTGTCACTGAACAGGGAAAAGCTATTAACTTTCTTTGAAAATATTCGCAGCATTCGCCTCAAAAAGTTAAAAATTTGACTTTTTACTTGGGCTTGGATTTTCTGGCTTACAGAGGTTCAGCTCTAATGGCTATTCCTCTTACGTCTGTAGGAAACATTGTTGGAATGTGATTTGGTAGTTGTTTTATGATGGGGCTAACTGTATGGCCCGGAGCGTTCCTCCGAAAGAGGGCGAGGGGGGATTTAGAGTTTATGATAAAGTCTAACATTATAGTCGAGGAATGGAAGACCAGTTAGGGTTGGGATTGTATTTATAAAGAAAGTCTGTTCCCGAGGGGAAAATAAGAGGAGCAGTGCCTGGATGGAGTTGTGGTAGGAGTTAGCATCCTGCGTGAGACCATTATGTTTGGCGGAGTACGTAGTGGGCTATCGGGGAGTTTTTTTTTATCCGCATTGATTTCGGGAGGGGTAAAGGACTGAATGATGGTGGATATCTTGGTGGTAAAGGGTCATTATTGATAAGGAAGATGGTAATAATTTAGGTAGTAGTCTGGAAATGAAAGAGATGAAGTTGGAGTAGTGCAAGGCATACTAGAGCTGGAGTTGCAGTATTCTGATGTACCAAAGGAGTGTGGTAACGTTGGGCTGTCATCGGGCAAGGACGCTAACATTACTCATTAAATAATATAGACCTATCTTTCGTCTTTAAATAGCACCAATTTTAAAACAAAACATTTGCTTTTGATTCTCATGCATGTGATAGGTATCTAGTTTATTCCCATTTTTATTAACAGCATGTTTTTATACTGTCTCCGCTGGGAATTCATAAATTGTGTTCTAATTCTATTTTTCATGATGGATGCTTTAAAATCGCATAACTGCGATGAAATATATTTAAGTGCATACCATGATAATTTGTCGCGATGTAAGTAATGATTTTGCCTCGCGAAATTTACCGCTGACCGGCTCGACTACAGACGATTGAACTCTCGCCCTTCCGGACTTGTCACCGCGGCGGGACCTCGCCGTCTCATGCTGGGCGGGACATATTGAAGATGCCATCTTACGCAGCGTAAGCTACTGATAAAGCGAAAAACTCTTAAATTCTAACGCAGCTGCAAAGCAAAGGGTAATTTTTTCTCAATGTTGTAATAAAACAGTCGGTGTACATTTGAAGTTGACCCTTCTCCCCCGGACTGATACAAAATACTGATTTGGACATCTAACAGATATATGGATGTTTATTTATGCTGCAAAGCAAAGGGTATTTTTTCTCAATGTTGTAATAAAACAGTCGGTGGACATTTAAAGTTGACCCTTTATCCCCTGGCTGATGCATAATACTGATTTGGACATCTATATGGATGTTTATTTATGCTGCAAAGCAGAGGGTAATTATTTCTCAACGTTGTAACAACATAATCGTTGTTTAATTGATGTTGACCCTTCTTCACCGAGCTAATGCATAATTCTGATTTGGACATCTAACAGATATACGGATGTTAATTTATGCTGCAGAGCAAAAAGGGAATTTTTTCTCAATCTTGTAATAAAATAGTCTTCTTTTCCTGCCCCATCTGACAACATCTTCGGTATCGCAGGTCTCACGTATTACCGCTTTTCTGATTCTGTCCCTCAGTGTTTTGCCCAGAATAGCGCGGAGTGCCTTCATTTCGGCGGTTCGTAATAGTGCTTTGGTTCTATTTGTATCAGCCCTCGATTCTGAACCACAAGTCATTATGGGCCTCACACACGTCTTATATATTCGAACTTTGCTTTCTACTCGCATATGCTTGTTTTTCCACACAAAATCTTTCAAGCAACCAGATATTGCAGCCGCTATGGTGGTTTTGTCGCGAACTTCATTATAGAGATCCGTTTGACATAAGAGATCTATGGCCAAGTATTTGAATTTTTGGACCTGTTCTATGGATATATTAATGTTTATTTAATTCTGAAAAGGAAAGAGTTACTTTTTTCTCACGATTGAAATAAAAGAGTCGGTTAATATTTGAAGTTACTCTTCTTCACCAGGCTTAATATAAAATACCTACTGATTTAGACGTCTAATAAATATATGAATGTTGACTTGATACGTAATATTGGTTTGGACATCTAACAGATATATGCATGTTTATTTATTCCGCAAAGCAAAGGGTATTTTTTAACTTGATGTTGTAATTACACTAAACTTTCTCCACCGGACTTAATACAAAATACTACCGATTTGAACATCTAATAGATATTTGAATGTTTATTTAACAGTATGGAAAATATTTATGTTTTTAATTGATATTTCTTGGTACAAGTTCATTGTAAATAATTAATATATAAAATAAATAAAATAACAAACATTGTATTATACCACGTTTTTTCTTTCTCTGGTTTCAATCCTGGGATTGGTTTGCAGCAATTTCCTCTATTATTCTCTTCCATTCGTCCCTGTCTTGTGCGGCTCTTTTGAAATCTGCATATGATGAGCAGCGCACGTCCACCAACAGGTCCTCCAGGTACTCTCGGCGTGGGCGTCCCCTAGAGTTTGTCCCCTCGATCATACCCTCCATTATGGCATGCAAGAGACCACGTTATGGTTATTATAATTGATGCCAACTTGTTTCACTTGGACCCAAGCTTCATCAGGGCAGTATATCAACTGTTGTTATACTGCCCTGATAAAGCTTGAGTCCAAGCAAAACTAGTTGTTATCAATTATAATAAGCATACCGTGGTTAAATATAAAGTTTATTTATTTAATTAACTTTTTTTAATTTTTAACCATAAAGTGAGTGCTTCACATTAAAATTTAATTTTATCGTACATTTTTCACTATAAATTATTAAAATATTCAAACCGAAACCAGTCAAAGCTCATTATGAAGTATTGTAGAATAAAATAAAATACTCGTATATATAAAATAATATTTTAACGATTTTTTTATAATTTTTTTAATTTATTTATAATTTTATGTATAAAAAAAAGTTTTATTATATTATAATATATAGAAGTAGTATAAATCACCCTGATAGCATTATCACATTTGATATAACCCTGGTATAGCGAAACTTACCATATCCATAAAACTTCTAGAAAAATTACGATTTTATCAATATACATTAATTAATATGAAAGATATGATAAATGCATTAAAGGGAAATATACTTAACAGCAAAAATATTTAACCAAGTGACGACACGATCAAAAGTTATTTCTGAATACCGTGAAAAAGTTATTGAAAGCTTTATATCAAAATTCATTTACCAAAATATTTTAACATAATAAATAATATTACTAAAATATTTGTTAGGAAAAACATGTGTCGTATTTTTTAGATACAAAATAATAGAAAATTTATATTTAAAAAATATTAAGTTTTATTACATTTATTCTTAGGGTTTTGAACGGTTTCGCCAGGTCCCTTTCATCTTCAGGTGATAATATATATTTAGTAAAATAAATTTCAAATTGTTTTCACAATATGTACCATGAAAACAAAATATTTGTATGTAATATATGTTACGGTAGTGAATTTGAAATATTGTCTTCGTAACCAGAATTATCAATTACGTATATTTTTAATGTACCCTTTTGTATGGAAGTGAAGCGTGGAACTGGCAAAAGAAGGATGAAAGTAATGCAGCAGAAATGAAATCTCTAAGACGTATGTGTGGCAATTCTGTATATGTAGTGACAAATGCAAGTATCAGATGTGAATGTGGTGCGAATGAAAGTGTTATGAACAAAATAATGAAAGGGTCATTAAGATGGTTTGGACACATGGAAAAAATAAGTGAAGACATAATGGTAAAGAAGGTATATTAAAACGGCGCGAACGGAGCTAGAAATAGAGGAAGGCCGAGGAAAAAGTAGCACGATCAAATCAATCAAACATTGAATGTCGGTCACGTGAGGAGTCGGAGAAATCGACGTGCATGCTGACAAGATGTATGAATGTAGAGGAAGCGAGAGAATTATGTCAGGACAGAACATTATGGCGTTCCATTCTTTCTGCCTACCCCTCCGGGGAGACGGCGTAATGGTAAGTTAGTTTTTTTAAATGTATTTGACGTTGTACACCCTTCTCCTTGAAGATGAGTGAGATTAAATCCAATATCGCGCCCTGTCTCTTAAATTCTGTATCGAAAGAGTATTTCTTCTAAATATGATTTTAGTATGATGAACTCGCTTGGATTATTTTAACTAGTAATAACTAACTAACTAACTAACCATCCCCGAAGGGGTAGGCAGAAAGAATGGACTACCACACTTTTCTTTCCTGACATATTTCTCTCGCTTCCTCAACATTCATACATCGTGTCATGCACGCGCGTCGATGTCTCTGACTCCTCACATGGCCGACATTCAATATTTGATTTATTTGATCGTGCCACGTTTTCCTCGGTCCTCCTATTTCTGGTTCCATTTACATCATTAACATGTAATTTTTTTACCATTCTTTCCATATGTCCAAACCATCTTAATGATCCTTTCATTATTTTGTTCATAACACCATCATTCGCACCGCATTCACTTCTTATATTTTCTTATTCTTTATTTAATTGTTTCTGTAATAGGCGGATGAATGGTTAGTATTAGTCTTTTCTTAAATCTCTATCAATAAAATGTATCTACTAACAGGTATTTAATTATTTAATTAATGTCGTGCCACAAAAATGATGAATGTAAAGAATAAAAAAATATACCTTATTTTTATAATACTTGGTATGTATGCGGCGACTCTCCCCTCTATCAGCGGACGTGTGGATGGAATGAAAATCAGAGCAATTTGAAAAACATAGCCGCTTGTCACTCGTGACAAACAAGACCCGGCTAGATCTCCTTATACAACGGCACCAACGGCTCAGCTGTGACAGTGTTCGGTATTATGACTATAAATCGATCTTCCCATAAACTCGGCTAGAAAAAGCCACTCCAAAAACAATTTTAGACGTTCCGATATCGATAATTCTGTTATGTTATGAATTATTTAATACCTCTACGGACTAAACTACGCTCACTGCAAAGCTTATTTCTTGTGTTAATCCAGTACGAGCGTTTCATGGATAGTGGATTGATACAGTCGACTTTTATCATCTATCTTTTTATGCCTATCTATACTTTTATCACCTATCACAGCCCTACAGTTGGAACACAATACTATTAACCAACATTGTTTAACAGAGACGGATGGTTATTATGTAAATTTGGACAATGACCTTCTATATTTTACGCCTGATAAAAAATATGTTATTTAACGACTTATAAAAATTATTGTAACACCTGATGATGTCAACATAGGTTGACGAAATCGCGAAAAATAAAAATACTATTGTGATACGTAAAAGTTTATTTTTAATTTAACAGTTTATAATGTTAAAGTATCATAGTGTTTCAGCCAAAATACTGGACTTAAAAATCTGTTGTTATAAATACATATATTTTTAAGTTTGTACGAAGTTTTAAATCCCTCACCGTATATCAAGAAAAATAACATCGAAAGTGGAAAACACAGTGTTTTAATTCGTACAAAATTTGTTATTTTGTAATTATAGAGTGTTAGTAAACATGTATTATGAATAATTAGAAAAACTTACTTTTATGAAATAAAAAACGGATTTTTTTCTTTCTACATACTCGTATTTCGAAGATACACCCTCATCATAACCGGGATAACAATAAGTTGATATCCTGCAAAAACAAATCGCAAGATCTACAATCAGAAGAAGAAAAAGAAGAAAAATGTAATCCATACTGATAAAAATCTAATATTTTTATAGCATAACAATATCGATGCTGAGTAGTGCGGTTGAAATTGTTATTAGTTATACGAGTACGAGCATGACAATCAAAACATGTATTATAATTTAAATTTTTTAATAATTTAGAAATAATAATTCTATATCTAACAGTTTTTTGTCCTGCGGAGAGTTATTAATAAGTATCTCAATAAAGGGCAGAATTACGTTATGTGTTTATTTTATTATTTCTAGAACAATGGTATAAAACTCCATATTAAATAATAAATACGAATGCAGACGTCTCTTTTCTAGAAGTTTTATGGGAGTGACATGTTTCGCTTTTCCAAACCATTATCAAATGTTTGATAATGCCTTAGAAAGGCAAAACATGTCATTCCCACAAATTATAACAAGACTTATAGAAAACAAACGTTTTCATTCGTGTTAAGTGTTTATTTAACATCATTTTTTTAATTACTCTTTTTCCTAAAATATTATGTAAAATGTGTGAATGCGGCATTTTAAGTATTTGGTAGTATTAAAACGTGGTTGTAAAAAAAATAACCTCCCCTTTTCTCCTGAGATATAACATAGAATATGTGAATGCGACATTTTTAGTATCTGTAGTATTGAAACGTTAAGTTTCATACCATAACTTGTGCGGATCAGCTCCATTATTCTTACTTATGTAAAATAGTTAAAAAGAGCATCGAATAGTAAGATCGCGGGTTAAAAGGAGTCACCGAGACACATTAGCGTGACGCGATAGGAAATCTTGAGTACACTCTTAATTCTGCATATAAATGAGAATTTTGATATAATTTAAAACGAACACTGTTTGCTGATAGCAGAACTATTAAACTTTGATATACACAATCCGGCGACTGACCCACTCAAAGAGGACATAAATAAGCCTAGAGTCGTTGGCAAGGACCGGATTGGAGTCGCTACACGTTTATAGGCGATAATTTCGACTATTTTACACTGTGTATGGTCAAACTAATGGACGCATAATTATATTAGGTATAAAACAAGTCATAAATATAAGGCCAATGATGATAGTGACACATTTAAATAATCGTATTACGCCGGTACCTACCTATCTACATTGTGACATCGAGCCAGTGACAAAGCCCGGAGCGCCGGCCCCATACAGTAAGCTTCGAAAATAAATTTCAAATCATAATTGGTTATACTTCCGTATGAAAAACTTAATTTGTAGTGTGGCAATATTAAATATAATAATAATACGCTTTGTATTTACACCACTTTATTATTTTCGCTCCTGCCGGAACTTGTCAGAGTTACAAAATACAAGGACAGGTTCTTTAGTAAGGCTGGAGCGAATGAAGGCGGGAGCGAAACCTAAATCGGCGGGAGCGAAATCGGTTTGTTGTTGAAAAGAATAAAGTGGTGTTTATACAAATTTACAAGTGTATGAATATTAACTAACTAATCATCACTCCGTCTCCCCGAAATGGTAGGAAGAAAAAATGGACTGCACACTTATATGCGGTGCGATATAACCGATGCGGCACTCCATCCTTCTCTTTTCGCCCCCGCGGGAGACTCGGTGTGATGGTTTGCGAACCTCATCGCCACCAATAGGTATCTCCCGCGCACACTTCGATCGTCCAACGTCCACAAAATAAATCTCAAACAAATAATATAAAATACAATGATAAACAATAAATAAAATATATATTTTTTTAATAATATAACACACAATGTTTTGGACGATCCGGACTTTTGTGTATATTTAATTTATATTCCGTTCTTTTAAATAAATGTAATTAGGCACTAAAAACAATCCAACTCTAGCACGAACTTCAACATATTATGAAAATTTTGAATTTTGAATTTAAGTTAATGTAATTTATAAGTCCATGTATCCACTTTTTTTTTTAATTAACTCTAATAAAAAGTTTTAAGTATTGACATTTTTTTATATTTTGAATCTTCACAAACCCTGTAATACCAATTATTAAATTCAGTAAATTTAACATAAATATTTGAAGATTATTTTTGTATAGAATCATGTTTACCACCCCTGATCATGGTCACCAGTCTGTCGATGCCAGCGAGGCTGGCGAAACCGATCGCTCTCTAAAAAAAGACAACAGTGGAAGTAGTTAAAAAAATCGTTTTATTTAATAATTATTTTTAATTAGTTTAGAAATTTTAATAACAGACTGTACCCTTGCCCCAGAGTAATTTATTATTTTTTTATTAAAATGTTGTGCTTTGCACGGAATTCAGTTTAATATATTAGGAATAAATATCGTACACACAAGTGTTGAATCAGATTTTTAATATATTCAGAAACGGTATACATATATTAATAAATTAGGTAAGGTTGGTGAGTAATAATCAAGAAAAGGTATTTTTTTCCATTATTTTGCGGAATTATACAATCTCTGAAATGTATCATAAATAACTTGCCCGTCTTTGCCACAATAGTTCCAAATTCGTAGAAATATTAAAAGGAGATTTATGAATACTTGATTTTTTGGTGCATACAAAAACACATATTATTTATCACCTTTTAAAAACAAATCATAGAACAATATTTTCTTTAGTTCTTTAAATGTTTTTTCCTTCTCTTTTTATCGTTTATTTCATTAATATTCTTCACAATGAAATTGGTAATAAATATGTATAGTTTCTTAAAGAATGGTGTTAAATTTCATATTTAACAATAAATACGAATGTAAATATTTGTTTTGGTTATCATCCTCGGCTATCCGTTGTATCCGAGGAAGAGTATTCTTCACGGTTGTACGTCCTCATTTATCTAAAGAGTCCAATCCCGGACCCACTCTGAAATATCTAGAGCAGAGGAAGACGTAAGCAGTGGAACGTTTCTCTTGGGTCAGCTGAGATTACACAATAATCCTAGGGAATCTCTGGGGAGTTTTATTATGTTTTATAGGAATGATATCCTTCGAATCGCTAAGGAGAAATACGTCATCATTTGAAATATAATAAAACTTAAAAAAAACATTCATTCTTCATTAGATAACATAAACTCAAAGACCGTATTCGATAGGTAAAATGGATGAGCGTAGGTCCTCATTCAGTTAAAGAGTCCAATCCCGGACCCACTCTGAAATATCTAGAGCAGAGGAAGACGTAAACAGTGGAACGTTTCTGTTGGATCACCTGAGATTACAGAATTATCCTAGGGAATCTCTGAGAAGTTTTTTTAATATTTTATAGGAATGATTTCCTTCGTATTGCTAAGGGGAAATATGTCGTTCACTTAAAATTTGATAAAACTTTAAGAAAACATTCATTCTCAATTAGATAATATATATTTAAAGGCCGTATTCGCCGGGTAAAATAGATGAGCGTGTTAAGCTTTTAATAAGTGGTTTATATAAAAATGTATATTATTTTAGCAAAGTGAAGATTCGATAAGTAACTTCACCGTATGAACATCACAGTTTGAAAAGTATTTATGATATCGTACGTCATATCATGACCTCACCATCGCGTGTTAATTAAAAAACACATTAATAACATCTAAATATGTCGAACAATTATTATGGTATTGACTGATCGCACCCGCACCGAAACGGGGATACCATAATAACTTGTCAATACATACAATTTACGTGCTGGCAAGTCCGCATCGGCCGCAGAACAATGCCGCTCTGTTTTCTCGATAAGAGGAAAATCAAACATTGGGAACTGCTATAATGGGACCATCCTCATAATTGCTCATACAAACGTTGACACACAATTGAGATCACCTGGTTTTGTAAAGCACGAACGAGACCAAAGTCGTATGTTTGCGTTAGACAAACATACGCTAACTATTTTCGAAAAACGATTGGGATTTTCGTTAATGGCCGTACACAGAAGGTATAAAGATTCTTTAAAATCGATTATCCTAACAGAAAAACGTTCAATTTATTTTGCGAAATTATACAAAATTCATAAATATGAAGCAGTAAAAAAGCTCATTAAAAACAGAGGCCAAAAGTTTGCTACGCAATATATGCAATGTTTAATGCATTGTTCAATAGTAAAGATACAATACTATACAATAAATTGATATAATATACACGAACAGCCCATTTAATATTGAATAAATATAACCGATAATTAAATGAAGGATCAATAAATACTCCGCCCCTTAACAACCAATCGCACTCTTAAAATCATCCCTACGCCCTTTTAAAATACTCGATATAAACAGTTTTGGGAAAATATGATTACGACATAAACTATTGTAAATTGATGCTGATCTACCAACCGATAAGATTTATCTCAAATATTTTTTTTACTGGGAAAATACACATTATAAAATAAAACTTTGTATCTACCTGTGTACTGTAGCAATAAAATATTCGTCGGTGTCGTTCTTCTTGAAGTCCGGCTGAGATAATGTTCTTATTTTTGTATTGAATATTATATTTTATATCATTTTAAATTAAACTATTTTGAATTCATTAAATTTATTTCCATTACCAATTCTTACCTGCAGTTTTTTATTCAATGTAAAATAGGAGTATGTTTAAATATGAATAAAAATATTGAAGAACATTTAAAACAAGTTGTATCAAAACTATAAACGACCCACAAAAAATGACAACGCACCATTACAAAAAACATGTAAGTATGGAGACATTACAAAAAGGGCGGCTTGAATATAGTGTAATTTTTAAAAATAAGTAAATAGTTTGAATAGTGTTTAAATAGTATTTAAATATGGTTATAATATATTATATATGACAATTAATTTTAAGTTATACACTTTAGGATATGTGTTGCTCTCCTGTTCTTTCCATTATATATTGAAATTATATGGAGTGCTAGGAATGCCTCCCTAGAACGGGTTACCCCAGTTGGGAGGTATTTAAACCATGTACTTGGTAAAATGATCATAAAACAATAAAATCAAAAGTATCAGGAATACATTTTTCTCCATTGCAATATTAATTGATAATAAGAGTAGCATGAATCTGATCGTCATTTCAAGATTGAAAATCAATACGAAACAGAGTTATAATTTAAATACTCGTAGATATCTCGTAATATGTATATGTTAAGGAATCTAACGTTTATTTGACACATGTATATAATAAAACATATTTTACGTAAACCCATATATAATCCACTTAGACCATCAACGCTCTTTCTATACACGCTTTCCATCTGGATAGAAGTTTCATGTAAGGTTCCTTTGACTAGTTATTTCTGCAGAGCGATACGAAAGTCTATCCAAAACACAATTTTGCAAGGCCTCAATGACGAATATTTTCTCACTGTGTTTGCGGAATCTATTTTCATATCGTACATATTTATTTTTTTAGTTGATTAATAAGGATCTTGAAGAAAACCTAACGATTGCTAGAGCAAATATGATTTTCTTGCCTCAATAATTTTTTAAATAAATACACTTTTTTAAGCCAATGGAAAAATCCGGCTATTAAATCCAGGATTTTCTCGGTATCAGTAATTTTTACTATAAACATTAATAATATGCAATTTTTTTGCTTCTTTTAATCAGAAATATATAATATATCAGCAAGAACTTCAAAATTATATCAAAGAAATTATTCAAATTGACATAGGAACAAATACACATAAAGATTCGAAAAATCACGAAAATTTGACATTTGATATATTATTGTAACACCTGATGATGTCAACATTGGTTGATGAAACAGCTGTCGCGTAAAATAAAATACAATTGTGATACACAAAAAACAAAGTTATTTAATTTGACAGTTTTACAAATATATCTTTTTGTTTACGAATAAATAATTTTTATAGTCAATTTTATAGTTATTTTTTATATTTGATAGTATTGCTAAAAAAATATGAAATTTTCAAAATATAAATAGAGATAGATTTACTATCAGTAAAAAACGATTATATTTTTTGTTACTACAAATCCATTTTTTAGGGCCAAATATAATACGTTTTCAATAAAAATATTACTGTATTATTTGTTGCTTCTGGAACAAATATATAAATATTTATTGCATATGTAAATTGATGAAGACACATATTTTCAAGAATGTTTATTTTATATATTTTAGGGAGTGACATATTTCAACTTCATGGGGAATTATTAAAATTTAAAATTTAAAATGCTCTACCAACCGACACTTGTTTCTCAAATAGGAAATGATGATTTTGTTAAAAATATACGTATATTTTCATCAATATTAAATAAATATATATTTTTTATTGATATTAATAATTTTAAAAAGTATTCATTACAATTTTATTTTGAATGTCAAAACCAACCTTTTCCAGGAATAAAAAATGTAATATTTGCACTCCTCAGATTTCCAAATTTCTATTTCATGTAACATAGTATTGAAATATCCTGTATTGTTTTCTCTGAACAATTTTATTAAGGTCCATGGTTAACAATCAATACAGATGAATACTGTTTTATAAAAGTTTAATTATATTTTGATTGAAATAAAAATAATATGTTTTGCTTGCTAAGGAAATGCTAATATGAAAATCTAATATGAAAGACGAAACATGCCATTCCCATGAACATATAATAAAACTTCAATAAAATAGTAGTTTTCATTCGTATTAAGCTGTTCTGGTTTTTGTGAATTCAAAATGAAAATCCACACTCAAGCCAAACGGCTTAAAGAGAGTATTTCATGATTCCGTTCGATGCAATTATGCGCGATTGTAATAATACAAAACAAAACACTTTAAATATCTTTCGAGAAAATAAATCGATTCCAATACCATCGCACTTTCACGAATTTCCCCATTTGGCGACAATGCATGCAGCCATTGCCGAATATTTATTCCTCCGGTCTATTTACTGCACTACCTTAAATGCTTTGAATGTCCGTATTGTTCTTATTTATCAACACATTCGGGGGGGTTTTGAGAAAACACACAAACGTTATTGAGGTGAGAACAGCCAAAGCGAGAATCTAATTAAGTGTAACAGTAAAATTGCCGTGAATATCTTCCGAATGGACCCTATTCATTATGGCTCATTTTTAAATGCAAATTTTCAAGTAATGTGTATTCATTAGCTGAATATTCCGAACTCTCATTACGGCCACTGTCTCATCTGCGCCACGATTTTCGACTGCTGTTCATTAACTAGTGATAAGCAATATAATACATTTGTTTTATTTTAGATTAAATATATTACACCCGGGAGGAAGAAAAATGCCTGCAGGGGGGCAGGGAAAGCGCCTCAAGAAAGCAAAGAAAATGCTTCCAGGAAGCAAGGAAGGTGCCTCCAAGGGGCAAAGAAGGTACTTACAGGCGGCAAAGAAAGTACCTGCCCATGTGGGGTTAGTATAACTTTTGAACCAGGCACCCCTGGAAACGACACTGGCCAAACCTGACATCACAATGGCAAGAAAAGAGGAGAAATGTTTTAGCGCCACCCCTGCGATAATTCACACAAAGATTTCTTGCCATTGATGAGAAGAAGGGGTAGATTTACTCCTAATTACTGGGGAATTTTATAATTCATAACTTAAATGAAACCAAATATGATGTTTATTTGAAACACTGTTGATTTACACTGAAAACAGATATACCAACATCGATTTGTGAAACAGCTGTCGTGATAATTTCACAAAAATAACTTGTAATGTATTATAATAACAACATTTTAATCAAAAAATGTACACACACTTTTACAATGGAAATGAAATTGTATTTTTACTCTTAAGGGAGCTTATTAATATAACATAATTAAGTATAACTCCATAAAATAAATATCGTTATTTCGATGATAAAGGTATACTTATTTGAAAACATCTAGGCATGCATGATGACTTTGAAGGGAGAAAAAAAGCAATATCTGGATTGATTTTTTTTTTGTACATTAACTTTCAAGTGAAAGTTTAAAAATACAAAAAAAAATATTTTTTAAATAACATCTAACCATAGCTCCTTGATTTTTTATATACCAAAAAAAATATATCCATTATAAAGTAAAAGTAGTGTTATTCAATATTTTTAAGAGAGTGACCTATGTTACCTTACAAGGATACTATCAATATTTTATTTTTAAACCAAATTTTAATAAAAATATTTTTAAATGTATGGTACATTTGTATACATGAAATAAATTTTACATCAAAATTTATTATTACTTTAAATTCAGGTTTGATTATATTATTTTCTCATTATAGGTCGCTTCTGAATATAGTTAAAAATAATATATAAAATATAAGAAATAATTATTTGATTATTTTGAAAAACAGACCCTAAAATGCCACATTTAAGGAGCAGTCGATGAACCAAGCCTTTGTTCCATTGTCACAGCTCCAGCGTAAAGAAGCATTGTCCAGTGTCCGATTCGGCGGTCGAAAAGAGTTCATTCCTCAGGCGTCGGTTAACCAAAACGGTAGAGAAATCTTGACTTAAATTCAGCAATGCTCATTGTAATCGCCAGTCGTGGACGTATTTTGAATATATGGGATTGAATTTTCAGGGGCAGTTTTATACAAGTCAACTATGCCGTTGTTTTAAAAAGCGATATTTTTCGAGAGCTACCTAAGTAAGCAGTCCTCGTTATGTTACATCCCACTCTGCACTAATTTCAAAGACCAATATTGGGCACCGAGTAAACTAAAGCGGACAGATCCAATATTGACGATTTTCTGAAAGCGGCCGCGACGCTAATTTGAACAGGGGGGGCTTAAGAAATTTCAATTTTTATTTTAAAAATTATTATCTTACATAATTACACATTACAAGGCAAATGTTTCTTAAACATAACTGTAATTTGTTAATATAAAGAAGATTAGTGTAACAATGAAATGTATTATAATCCCTTAGAAAAAGCCAACACTACTCTCGATGTTTTAAATCCTTTATATTTTCAAGGAAAAATAATAAATAAATAATACGAATGAAAACGTCAGTTTTCTAGAAGTTTTATTATATTTTATTCTTACAAATTAAACTCACATTTCAGATGCAGAAGAGAAGAATACGTCGATTGAGTCTACGCACACAGGATGGCGATTTTATTTTATATATAATACTAAAAATCATTAGTCACCTTGAAATATAATATGTTAAATCATTTGTATACAATTTGTAAGAAGATGTTTTTCTTAGAAACACTTTATTTCGTCCTGCCTCAAATAACTTATTTTTGATATATATATATATATATATATATATATATATATATATATATATATATATATATATATATATATATATATATATATATATATATATAGTATATATATATATATATATATATATATATATATATATATATATATATATATATATATATATAAATGAGCGGAGTGTCAGTAAGCTGTCTCTTGTATGCGGATGACGCTGTCCTACTTGCAGACAACGAGCATGAACTACAAGTCCTGGTGAATTGTATGTATGAGGTATGCATGCGAAATGATCTGATGATGAATGTTAATAAGTCCAAGGTAATGATTTTTGAAAAGGAAGAAACCACGACAGTCTGCAACATTAGCTTGAATGGTGAAAACTTGGAGCAAGTAGTTGAGTTTGTGTATTTAGGTAGTATGTTTACAAGAGATGGGAGAGTGGAGAGGGATATTGAAAGAAGGGTTGGGGCAGGCAACAAAGTGAATGGTGCACTTAAAGTTGTCATCGCAAACAAAAACCTATCCAAAAAAGCTAGAATGGCAGTGCACAATGGTGTTCTTCTACCGACCCTTATGTATGGAAGCGAAGCATGGAGCTGGCAAAGGAAGGATGAAAGTAGAATAAATGCAGTAGAAATGAGATCTCTTAGACGAATGTGTGGATACTCTGTGTATGATAGAGTGTCGAATGAAAATATAAGAAGTGAATGCGGTGCGAATGATGGTGTCATGAACAAAATAATGAAAGGATCATTAAGATGGTTTGGACATATGGAAAGAATGGATGAAGAACGAATGGTAAAAAAATTATATGTTAATGATGTAAATGGTACCAGAAATAGAGGAAGACCAAGGAAAACGTGGCACGATCAAATAAATCAAATATTGAATGTCGGCCATGTGAGGAGTCAGAGAAATCGACGCGCGTGCATGACACGATGTATGAATGTTGAGGAAGCGAGAGAAATATGTCGAAAGAAAGGTGTGGCAGTCCATTCTTTTCTGGCCTACCTCTTCGGGGAGACGGTGATGGTTAGTTAGTTAGTTAGTTATATATATATATATATATATATATATATATATATATATATATATATATATATATATATATATATATATATATATATATATATATATGTATATATATATATATATATATAGTAGTATACTAAATTATATTATATATGTATATATATAATATAATTTAGTATACCATAAATATGTAATCATTGTCATAAAAATTCTTGACGAGTTCCAAGACACAAGAAGAGAAGATGATTTTAAAAATAAAATAAAAAGCATTTAAAACATTTCACAAAAATGTATTTTATTTATTTATTTTTAATTATTAAGTTGACTATTGCGAGGCAAAATCAAATATCAAGTAAATATTAATTAACAACAGTTATTGTTTACATACAATATTTATTGCTTTTTCAAAACACACGTTTCCATTCATTAAAATTCAAAGTTATTTAAATAAAAAATACAATGCCGTTAATGTAAAAAGATAATGGTTCATTCTTATTTATGTATACTTATTACGAATGTATCGTCATTTCTGTTAATATATGCGTTTGTTTTTTGAGTCATATATCTTCCATAAATAAATAAAAAATAACTTTACTTACGTTATGAAATAAAACCAAAAACAATGGCGGTCCTTAAATATTGTTTTTAAATTCACTCAATTCCCAAATAGAACTAGTTGCTTTTGTTAAAATAAACCATATATTCATAACATAAACAAAATCTTTATTTATATTACAATATAAAATTATTTATAAGTTTTTGTGTTGTACAAATTTGGGTATAATTTGAGATTAGTTAATATGAGGATAATCGTTAATTTTAATTTTGCAAACGCTTTTTTTATGGTTATAAGTTTGGAGAAAATTTATTTTTTAAGCAAAATAACAACGATCAATTTTCATATTTACACTAATTTTTTTTTAGTATATTATATAATATATAAATCAATTTTCTGTTTTAAAATAAACCTTTTTAGGCTAGATAGATATGTTTTATTTCTATTCTTATTTTTATACACTTTGTGTATACAGCACTGATATTAAAAAAAATTAATGATATCGACATATTTCGGACAAACAATCCTTCTTATTAAAAATATATATAAAATTATTATTGTTCACATGATCTGACAGATGTCAAAAAGGTTTATTTTGGAACGTTTATGCTTTTGTTATAACAAATATTATGATTCAATTTAAATTTTAAAATAATAATTTTAAGTTCTTATTGGGGTTCAGGTTCAACAAAGGAAATATATCAAAGATTGTACTTGACGTTAAATTTATTTGATTATTTATAATATTTTCTTTATTTTTATGGAGAGATATGTTTTGTGTGATTTTTGTTACCCTGTTATTTCATCGTTTTTCGAGTAGTTGTGTAAAACTCCATTACATGAAAACTTTCACAGATGGCACTCACATAATATTTTATAATAAAACTTTATCAAAATAAAATACATACCTAGTTTTATGCTGCCACCTGGAAGGATTATCGATCAATCGTCACGAAAAAGGTATTAATGTTTTATATTGACAAACTACGAAGAGTGCTAAACAAGCAAAATGGTAAAACATCAAATGTGTATTGGCCGCCATTGCCAGAATCACAAACTATAGATCAAAATACAAATATTTAAACCACTAAGTCATCGCGGGTGTGTCCAAGTGTAAATAATTTTCACGATTCTGCAATACAGTTTTTTTAAGATGCTCATTTATCAAAACAAATCGCACGGTTTTTTTTTACAAAAAAATGACATAAGTCATATAAATGACAAATTTAGTATTATTATGAATCAGATTCATAGATCACGATTGCATCCTACGCAGACTCTTTTTACACCTCAATAAAATAAGCTCTTTAAACATCGCCAGGCTTTACCAGCATCCACGAGTGTGGGAGGGAATCTACTCAGTTCAGAAGATAGACAAATATAAATAAATGAATGTAAATTTATAAAAAAGCAAGATCGTTAAAAAATCAGGTGAGGTCACTTTTTTTTAAATATTTTAATTTGTTAAGGTTGAAGAAGGAACATAAGCGATTAACATTTTTTTTATTCTAACGTTTCGATAAAAACAAAGTGAAATATGTTAAGAAAATAAACATTTATACAATTAAAGAAAAAAAATTTAATTTATAGGAAATTTCATAGTTATGAAATTTTTTTTTTTAATGTATTTAATTAAAATCTACTAATATTTGTGTCATATGTTAAATAACTTCACATTTTTAAGTCAATCTACACTAACGCCATCTATTAAGATATTTTGTAAGCATTAAGCCGTGTAGATTGACCTAAAAATGTTAAGTTATTTAACACAGTAGCATATATACAAGTTCCAAAAATTTGTCACACGTGGTAGTCGTAAGAAGGGCGTAATGGGGAATGCTGTTAACATAAAGTGATCGCTTAACCCAATCAATGACAGGTCATAAGTCCTGTAAACGCCTCGTCTACCATATTCTGTTTCCAAAAAAAAAATAACATCTTCGTCTCTGTTGAGATACAATTAATCCTTAAAAAATTATTAAACCGCAATGGGTAAAAGTATTTGTCTACAAGTATTTGTATACATTCAAAAAACAAATATATATTTTACTTACATTCGATATTAAACTTGCTGACTCTTGATAACGGTATAAGGAATGTGAACCCAATCAACAACAACATAATATTAGATGAAACTTGTTACAAGAATTTTTGAGTTCTATTCATTCAAAAAAATGTTGGTGCGATTATCGTTAGTTACCGCGATAACCGTCATCCCCAGATAAACTTATCGAATTAAGTTTATGTCGTTATTCTTTATTGTCTTCGATTATTATTCTAATGTGAATAAACCCAGTAAAGATAGCATTCTGTATAATTAAACGATTGTAGGCAATTTATTATTTCGCCTTGTGATAAAAGTAAACTTTAGATTAAGTTGTTGAAAAAAATCTTTTCGAAATCGAATTGATTAAGTTATAAATTTTATTCTCAATGTATTTTCTATTTTGACCCTTATAAATTATTAGTTCTTTTCCGGTTACTAATTTAAAAAACTACATTTTGATATCGATTTCAATAAAAATGTTAATTTGTAAAAGTTTTATTTGGGTTTATAAATATTTTTGCTCAAACTTTTACAAAAAACAAACCCTTACATCTCTTCAACGTTCACCGGTGAGTGGTTTTCGTCATGAGTGTCTCACGCATAATATGGCTCGACTCTCTGAAATGGATTTGTTAAGTTTCCTTGCTCCTTCGTGTTAGAGCTAGCTTTTATTTTAAATGTAAAATGACCAAATCAAAACATTAATTTTGTTGATTTTCTTATTATTTATTATATTTTTGGGTCTCTCGTATATGTAATTGTACTAAAACTGTACATGAACTCAGTAAAAATCAGCCGCTTTAGCATTTTTGGGCATTTGTTTATATGTGGTTTATATGGCTCTCGAGCCGAAGAGACCAGAGCAATCAAGACCCTGTACGCGTCTATACCGACTGGAGTAAGACCTCTAGGAAGGCCTAGACAGCGCCTAATGGAAAATGTGGCTGACCTGGCTAGGTTGGGCGAATCGGACTGCTGGGAGCAAATCGCGCTGGATCGAGGAGTTTGGCAAAAAATCATCAAGGAAGCTAAAACCCCTCAAGAGTTGTAAGGCCATAGGAAGTAAGTTAGTAGGAATGCTTATATGATTTTAACATTAAAATATATTTTATTAATAAAAATACGCAATCATTGAATCGCTTAAAATATTGGTTCACTTGGTTGTAACAGCAGGAAAATATTGCACAATTTTGAAGGTATTTCAGACGAGACTTCTATTCTCACTTTCCCCTTTGTTAACAACCACGAAAAATAAATCTTTCATCGCCAGACTTGACTTCAATGTTTCAGAGCAATTTGTTCAAGAATGAAAGCCAATTGCAAAACAAGAAATTGTTTTGTGTTCTCTTCTGAAAGTTGGAGCAAAAAGCTCTTGCGTTCCGGCGCAATAAAGTATCGAATTCTGCTAAACGAAAACAGTAAATCACCCGCCATTTAAGCATTTATAAGAATGCAGCCATTGCGAATATGTTTGCACCTTGGATGAAGCATATTCTAGGAGAGAGCATATAGCACTTTATCATAACCTATTTATAACATTTTTGTGGTTGGTACTAACGGATTTATTTATGTTGTGCACATTTTTTTCTTCTCAAAATTTAGTTACTATATGTATTGTAGGTACTAGAAAATGTTGTTAACTCCCATTGTAACTATTTTTGAATCGTAGTGTCCTCTTCGATTAATTTGATCTTTAAGGATAGTTGATGAAATTAACATAGATCTCTGAAATGGATAGGATAGGATGCCACAAGACATCGATAAAGGCATATATATAATTATCATCTTATAATCGTTCCCCCATTGATGAAATGGTTATACATTCTTCATATTTTTCAAGTGCCCTGTCGGGTCCCCCCAACGTTGGCGATCACCTCGGGGAACAGCTCCTCCACACTTCGGATGCCGGTCCACTCCCTCACGTTTCGCAGCCAGGGCATTTGCCCTCCTACCGGGCCCTCGGCGTCCCTCAACTTTCCCCTCCAATATCAGTTGGAGAAGGTGGTTTTTTTCCCCACGCAGTATATGACCCAGATGTAAATTTTTCTTAACCTTGATAGTTGATAACAGTTCCTTGTCAACTTTAGCTTGCCTCAGGACTTCGGAATTGGTAACCATGTCTGTCCAGGGAATTCTGAGCATTCGACGATGAAGCCACATTTCAAATGCTTACAGTATGTTCATTGAGTTGACTTTTAAGGCCTACGTTTCACATCCATACAATAAAACAGACCACACATAGCATTTGATCATTCTCTGGTGGAGTTTCAAGTTGATGATTTCATTGCAGAAGAGTGATTTTATATTATTAAACATAGCTCTTGCTGCCTCAATTCTGCATTTCATCTCTACATCTGGGTCAAGAGATTGCGTTAGTATGTTGCCTAGGTATCTAAATTTTTCCACCCTTTCAACGTTACGGCCGTTCAAATACAATACTGACCCTCTGTAGTCAAGCCGTCCGAATGTCATCCATTTGGTTTTACCTTAATGACACCATTTACATTAATGACACATATAGAGAGAATAATGAACTCATCTGGAAAACCTGTAGTTGTTTTATAAAAATACATTTACAGAATTCCACAATGTTAAACCGTAATTTTATTAAAAAATCAATAATTACTTAATCTTCTTGTTAATTACTTAATTTTCGCAAGTTCTGATGATAAATCTGTTTGCTTCATTTTTACACAGCAATCCTCCTACTTTTAATATTCAAGATCCTCGTTCTTCACTTTTCCTTTTTGTTCAAAGGCTTTAGCTCAGAAAGAATTCTTAAATAGTTCAAACAATACTCTGTCCCGTGATATGCCTTTGTTTGTCGCGCAAATGGACCATCAAAAGACAAGATTTATCTCCGTGGGACGTGATAATACTCGCCCGAGTTTCATGCTGTAAGTGCATTTTAAATATGTGTTTGCAACCATTCATCAACAGGAAAAAACAAAAAATTCGGCACCAAACTTTTATGTTCGCAATAATGGACGAGAATATCAAAACGTTAAAGACTTTTTGAAGTATGTTTTTCCAAAGTAAGTGATTCATTACATTTTTAAATCACAATATTCATTCTAATAAATAAAGCTTTTTTAATCAACATAGCGGCATTAAATTTTATGTTAATATTTAAAATAGTTTATTCGCAAATTGAAGGCATAGTAATACATATTTATGGTTTCTCAAACAATGTTGTAAAACTCCATATTAAACATTGATTACACTGTCTCTTTTGAAATATATTAATATGTTTTATGGGAGTCTTCTTTCTTCAAAAGCCGTTGTCGTCCACTGCTGGACATAGGCCTCCCCCATACTTCTCCATGTATGACATCTCATACGGGGGGTGGTTGGCATTACAACGCCATGCTTGCCAGAGGGGTTGGCGAGGTGTCCTTCCACGTTAGCCTATGCATCAATATTATCCACCGAGGTTGATTACTCGATCTCTAACATTTCGCATAGTTTCCAGGGGAGACCAAAGTCGAGTAGGTGTGGATAAGTAATTGGGATCACTTTTAAATGCGTATCATACTATTAGAAAGAAAAATACGAGTAAAGAAAAAAGTTTTGATCTAAATATATAACATCTTACGATCTGATATGAAAAGTCCTTATCTCATAGTGCGGAATGTTTTTTTGTTTTTCATAGTCGACCATTTCGACCATTGTTTATTAGCAAATCTATTAAAGTTAAAGATAACACGCTTTAAAAAAGATACCAATATCAATTTATATGAAATAAATCTTAATGTATTTTATAAATATTTTTATGTAATACTGCAGTGAGTTCTTAATATTATAACAAATTCAATAAAACCATTCAATTTACTTGATTGATAAATAAAAAAAAATTTAAAGTTTTTTTCAAAAACTGTTTTTTTTTTATTTCTTGTTATCGACATTTAATTCATTGTCTAATTTAGATTCATTTAACAAACTTCCTTTTGGAGACAGTAGAAATTGTTATTTTCCGAACGTTTTTAACTTACTAACTAACTAACCATCACCCCGTCTCCCCGAAGGGGTAGGCAGACATATTTCTCTCGCTTTCCTGACATGTTTCTCTTGCTTCCTCAACATTCATACATCGTGTCATCAATTGTTATTAACATATGTAAAGGCAAAGCTTTAAATCAACAACAATAAAGATGGAGACAAAAATGGTTTTCGAAACGTTGGTTATAAAATAAATTCTATCGGTAACGACAATCCCAAGATCAATACATTATTTAAACAATCGATTCTGTGGTGTAGTATAGATAGGAAAGAAAATACACGGATTTTGAATTGAGAACACGTGAAAAGCCAATCGGCGAGATTTATTCATAAAGAGAGCGGATTATTCACCAAAAGTAAGTTGTATCTTGCAAGAGCGGCGAACGACTCTGGGAGGCTATTACCTGGCGAATATGTTCCTATTAGCATCGGAAAACGGAGCGGTCACCTTTGTGCGCGATATTAACTCCATTTAAAGCCCTCGCAATATAATAAAATATAACTCTTTTAAAATATTCATAAACTAAATCGAAAAAGTTGCATAACTGGTACATAAAAAATATTCGTCATTTTATGATAATCTAATTATTTTACTCAAATCGCTTGATGGAAGTTTATTTCAAACAATAATTAAATAAAACGAGTTTTCTATTAACTACTTCCACATTTGTCTTCATTTCGACAGTGGCAGATTTAATCAGGCTCGCTGGCATCCACAGACCAGTATATCGATACTTCAAAGTCAGTCTGTCGATGCCAGCAAGACTGGCGAAACCGGTGACTGTCGAAGTAAAGACAAAAGTAGCAGTTTTTATTAAAAATCACCGTTACTCACTTACTACTCTACTACACTATTGGCTCTGAAGTTAACTAAATGAAACTAAGATGGGAAACTGTCATGAGATCCATAGAAATGCTTTTCGGATAAATAAGAATACTGAAACTCTCCCATAATTAAAAATTACGGGAACGGTATAAAACGTGAGTTTGTAGATATTCTGTCGGTTAGCAAGGGAAAAGAAAAATTGTTTCTTGATACTGGGAGTTCAATCCTAGACACCACGCAGTTCCTTCTCCTTAATAAAGTATTATAATTTCAGATAAACTTAAGGCATTAACACTGTGGAATTTCATAATGACGACTGTTAAGTTTATTTTTCTAATTTTGTCTTATAATCCGTACTGGTAGGTATTATTAATTTTAGATATACTTAAGGTGTTAACGCTGTGGAATTCCACAATGAAAAATTTCTATGAATTAGACAAATAAACTTGATAGTGGAAAAAACAGTGTTTAAATTCATAAAAATTCGTCACTATGGAATTCCACGGTGTTAATGCCTGCAGTTTACCTAAAATTTATAATGCCAGGCTAAATAAGAAATTAAAAATAATTAAAAGTGAAAAAAAAAAAACTTTAATTCCTAAATAATGTTACTTAAATTTCATCTTATCTGGAGGATTTCATCTTGCCACGTTTTTCTAAATCTTTATCTACAATATTTCTTGTCCTGTTTACATCGTTATCATTTATGTTCATCAAAATTTTTTTTTCAATAATTATTTCCATGTTCCCAATGAAATCTTTTTTTTCAGAACACTTCCATTTCCACTGCATTATTTTTTAACTAACTAACCATTACACTAACTGCCACACTTCTTCCCAAAAAATATACTCAAAAATGGAAAAAAAACAGTGTTTTAATTCATAAAAAATTCGTTACTATAATTTAATCTCATCTAGAGAATTTTATCGTGCCACGTTTTCCTTGATCGTTGAGAATATTTCTTGTGTTGTTTACATTTTTTTTTTCAAATTTATTAAAACTATCTGCATATATTTTAACATTAACTTGACGTTCATATGAAATTCTAAATATTGAAATCCGTTTTAGAAAAAATGTTCTCATTACCTTGCTCAGTGCGAACTCGTTCCATAAGTGACCTACCTTGAATTTGCAGGTGTAAAAAATCATTCAGAGTAATGAAATCATTGTTCAACTGTCAATCAATCAAAGAACTCAGTCGTTAAAAATAAAGCGTGTTCCCAGGTCGTCATCACATGTCAAAATAAAAATACACACTATTTATATTGTGTTTTCACGCAATTTATCTTGTTAATACAGCTGTGACCTCTACAACGCCATATACAATCAAAGAATATGGTAAATAAGTAAGTTATGTTTTCAGATATTTTTGTGTTATTTTCGGACGTTAAAATCTATCGCCTAGGAATTGATAAATTTTATGACAATGAGAGTGTTAGTAAACGTAATCATTTCTAAAAAGAGTACTCTTTATTTTACTGAAGTTGAGATATATGGGATCCTTCTCAAATGGGTTGTTTATTATTGCTTCTTTTCATATTGTCTCTTATTGTGTTGTAATATTTGATTTTATAATTGTTATTTTTATTAAAATGTTTTATGTCCAAACGACTCACCTAAATGTGTAAATAAACGTTGATTGATTCCAACCAATTTAAAAATATATATATGATTATTATTATTATTCATTTTATTGTAATTATTATCATTATTATCATTATTATCAATATTATTATTTTTATTATTTTTTATTATTATTATTCAAAATGTTTAAAATAAGTTTATGTTAACAATGGCATTGTAGATCTGAGTCGAGAAAGACTAAGAAAAACATGGACTGACAAAATAAAACAAATTTTAAAAGTTGCCCATGTTAGATATGGGAAGAGTTGACCTAACCGTAGTTAACCAAATTGAATTAAACTAATTATGTATTGTAAAAAAAATTAAAAAACGTTTTCATTATTTTCAATGAAATTCAATTAAGAAATTTCAATTAACAACACGTTCATGTTGATTATTATTTTTAGATAATGTACAGTTTTTATTTATTTTTATAAATAATGTAATTAACGAATAAAATAAAATAATTAATCATAAAAAAGCTCATGTGAACAAAGGATAGTGTAATTAGGTTTTAATTATTTCTTGAACAATAATTTTAAACTCTCATTAAATAATGAATAAAAATGATTCTAAGAGTGATGTTTGACCACATAAGAATCGCCATTAATATGAAGATGGAATATCACTTTATAAAAATTAAAGCATACATATTTAAAGTTTGCGGATGAGTGAATTGATATTGACGTGGTCAAGGCTGGGGCACGGTTTGAAGAGAGTGTGGATCCATACAGTTATTAGTAATATTAACACGCTGACCCGAGAGCGAACCTAAAGCAAAAGGCTTGTTTGTCGAGTGCCAATAAAATTTTTACGGCCATTGATATCGAAATATTTAAATATTTGAAAGATCACAGCTCGCTCTGAGGTCATGAGATAAACATAGTGAGGTTGTAAAGTTTCTCGCCTAAAACGTATGAAAATAAATCATATCGGTTTCTGGAGCACGAAAAAAAAAGTTTAAGTAGTTAACAAACTAACCATCACGCCGTCTCCGCGAAAGGGTAGGCACAAAGAAAGGCAGAAGAATCATACTTTAACCGATGCGGCACTCCATCCTTCTCTTTTCGCCCCGTGAGAGATGCGCTGTGATGGGTTGCAAACCTCATCGTCACCAGTAGGCATCTCCAACGCACCTTTCGATCGTAAAAAATCCACAAAATAAATCTAAAACAAATAATACAATAAAATAAAATAACAAAATAAAAATAATTTAACGCATAATATTATTTTTAGACGGTGCACATATTGTCTATTTAATTTATGTTCCATGTATCCACCGTTTTTTTAAATTAAATTCTTCTTCTCTCTTTGTTTCCACGAGCAGTGATGCAACTTCCCGTGGCTAAAACAAAACGCCTCCAAACCTCTCTGTTCTCCGCAGTTCGCAGAAGTTTCTCCTGGTCATCGCCTTAATTTGTTCCCACCACCGCGCAGTAGATTTGCCTTTACTTCTTTTGCTCTACTTCTACGTATCCTTAAAGGAGTATTAAATAGTTTAATTCATTTTTCTCAATTATTGTCTCGTCAATATATTTTCTTTGCTTATTTCAATATATTTCACGGTTGGTCGCAGGTTTTTTTGTGATCTTCTAAAAATCCGTTTAACTTGTGTTTCTCGGCTGATGCTCCGGGGATCGTTGGAGTCTTCATCTTCAAGGTAATTTTAGCTATAGATTTAAGCTGCAACAATCCCCGAACGTTGGTTGAGAAATACAAGTTACACCTATTTTCCCAATATCCAAAAAACATTATCTTATCTTTATCTTTAAATATTTGATATTGATGAAGGCATCCGTTTTCTAGATTTTTAAAACTAATATACCTTAGTTGCATAGAACTTACTACTCGAAAATGACTGGTCAGGTTAATTGGTCATTGTTAAATAATGTTCTCCGCGGTAACCATCAATTGCACTATTACATTGTCATGCAAATGATTTTCACCTTCCAAAATCACTTTTCACTAGTGCCTCTACGTGCAGTGTTACAACAACTAAAACACCCGAAATCCCTGGAAACAAAACATTAAATAACATAGTTACATAAGAGAGACTTCCAGGTCAATTTAAGTGCCATTCCTTTAAAACTAGCTTGTCGTTGACACAACGAATAAGAAGATTGCGTTTTTATTTTACGTCACCTATCAATATGGATATTAATAATGCATACTTCTTTTTCGATGACCCTACAGCCCATGTCGAGCCTTAGCCTCCAGCATTCTTCGCCTCCAACTCCTCCTGTCCTCCACTTCAACCCTCCAATCTGACACTTGTAACAATTTCGCTCCGTCTCTCCCAACTTCATCCTCCCATCGCAGCCTTGGTCGTCTAATTGGTCTTCTACCACCTGGGTGCCACTCTAGCAATTTTTTTGGGGTTCGCGATGACGGCATCCGCTGCGTGTGACCGGCCCATCTCAGTCTATTCAGTCTGACATGTGTGGAGAGACTGGGAGCTTTGTAAATACATAATATCATAATAATAATGCATACTTCAACAGTGATTTTGTTTGGTTTTGTAATATGTATAAAGCTCCAGATTTAAAGAAAAAAATTGAAATCTTCCGAGATTTCTAAATTATTATTCCGCAAATTTTTTGGCCTTGCTTCGAATGTATGAAACTATTGATTGAAAAAAACGAGTTTCTCTACAGGGACTTTCACAAAACCTCGCAACAACATTATTACCTGCGATGTGTCGAGGTTTTGATGATTTGGCGTTAAGTGTATCACCAATATGAATTTCGCACTTAATAAAATTAATATGATAATTATACGAATGCGTATCGCCACCTCGAGGAAATTATTCAATAGCAACTGAAGTACAAGCGTTCGAAGGACATTCGACTATAAAATTAACGTAATTTCTGGATTCATGACGTAGATGCTTTTGTAGGTACCCAATGAGGTATCCATAAACATTACGTTTATATTTTTAATAAAGGGTATGATAATTAAGAGGCGCTATTAATAGGCACTCAATATTCAAGATCTATTTGCCCCAAACAGTGTCAAATGCCGTTCTTTGGACCATGACGGGGGAAAAACCAATTAGCGAACAAGTCGCTAGACGCAAATGGCAGTGGATCGGTCACACTCTGAGACGGAACCCAGCCTGCATCGCTCAGAGCGCACTAGACAGAGGAAGCGAGGCAGACCTAGAGCCACCTGGAGAAGAGCCCTGCAGGACGAGGTTAGGGCATCAGGCATGCGATAGAGTCGGGTAGAGTCGGGTAGAGTCGGGTGGTTCCTTGAGGCTCTATGCACCACGGAGGTGTGATAGGACAAAAATAAGAAAAATAATTAATAAGCGCTACTTCGAATCATAATAAAATTGATGACACGCACATTATTTATTGTTTTTTTTTTCGAATTGACATTTTAAAATATTTTAAATATTTTTTTATCATATGAACCTTTTTTTTTAATAAAACACGTGTATGAGCGTGCATACCCGAAAATAAAATAATAACCTCGTTATTCCATTTATCATAGGAGTATTTACTACTTCTTCTTCTTCCTACCCTTGTTCCATTTACTAGGAGTCGGCTTTTCTTATATGTCATCTCCAGGACTGTCTTTTCTGGGTGGCATCTGGTGGTATCTGGACTCCTTTGAGACTCCTTTGAATGAGTTCCATCCATGTCAATTTTGAGCTGCTACGTCCCCTGGGTTGTCGATCCGCTCTATCATTATAAGTGTGTTTGTATTGTATGTTTTTTTTATATAATAACGAGAGTGCATAGATTATTCTTGGGGTATCCCAAAGCACCAACGAAAATTCAGAGATTTTTAAAAATGAAATACTGATTTTCTGCGTTTTTTGTCCAATCGGAAACTGACGGTTTTTTTGCTTTAAAGAGTTTTCGTATGACCAACTATTGATACCCGTGATAAGAGCATTTCCATCACCCAGCTTTTTTAGTTTCAAGTATATGGAGAGCTTGCGATCTCAATCTTATTTTCATTAGTGTCAATGGCAAGCTTGTCTCGTAAGAATGTTCTTAATATGTTATTACTCTCATTTTAATTCTCTTGCAATTGTGGTAGAAGTTTTGGCCGACATAACATCGTATCCAAGAGCGCCAAGTATTATGTTAATACAAAACGTGGAGGCACTTTATTTGCCCCCAGCGAATTTAATAAATGTATATTTATTATATATACCAAAATAAGCATCCAATATATTTCCAAAAAAATGTGTTAAAAATCTGAAAACCAATGCAAACAAAATAAATTAATTGTTTTGTGGGTGTCCCAGATAGAAATCAGTGTTTATTCTCTTCTTATAGCATTTTGGGTTTTTGTAAAACCGTTAGAAGGCGATAATGAATATGCATAAATCACAAACTACGTTTACGTAAGATTTTTTGTATAAAGTATGGACATCATGGGCGCAACAATATTGTATGGGAACATGTGGATTTAAATTAATTTTTGCTGAAGCAAAACGATCTTATTATATCATATCTTCTTTCTTACCATAACAAAACAGACGGAGAAAATTAATCTTCGGGAAATTTAAAAGAAAAAACAGGCGGAACACATTGTAACTCTTGTTAATATTATTTGTTTGATCGATAACTAATGACGATAACGTTAGATCTGCAAGTTATAAATTTTTTTGTTTATTTATATCATTCCCCCGATTATAAAAGAATTAATAATTTCTTAGGAAATTAGAAAAATATATATTTATTCCACAAAATATTAAAAAATACGACATGTTTCAGAGGAAACATCCATCTTCAGGTGTTAAAATACAATAAAAACTAAACAAAGAAAGACTAATATAAAATCGCATTTAAAATTCGATACAATAGTTTAAATTTAAAAATTACCTGTTAATTTTAAAATTTTAATTGTTGTATCGAATTCTAAATGCGTTTTTATGTTAGTCTTTCTTTGTTTAATTTTTATTATATTTTTACACCTGAAGAAGGAGGTATCCTTCGAAACATGGATATTTTGTGTAATAAATAAAGTTATTTTCAATTTCCTAAGTACATTATTATGGAATTCCACAGTGTGTTCAATAAGTTGATTGATAGTTTCATTGGAAATAATCATTTCATTCAATAAAAAAACTTAAAGTATTAAAAACATATTATTATTCTTCTAATCAGCCTTCTGTCGTTTACTGCTGAATGTACGACACTTCCAAAGCACGCTACCGCCCACTTACGTACCTACTGGCATTTTCATCCATCCACGTCCATCTATCCTTACAATATATAATAATTGGTCCATTGAGCAGGAGGACGTCCAACTCTACAGACATACTATAGAAAACGAGTAAAATCACTGCTCTATATTGCGTATATACTTCATCATCCGTATTCCAATATATAATCGTAATATATTAATAGATCATAATATAGTTTCCGGTACCTGTTGATATGATTTATATAGGAAGACGTCTCGAGGCGGAATTTTCTCATTACGCCAATGAACACCATCCTTAGAATTCGCGATTTACTCTTGTTGGTCTTAAATGGCAATAGCATTAATCAATATATTTTTACGAGCGCTCATTAAAAGCAGTCCGCAGTGTATTGGTGACAATCAAACAAGGTGCTATATGTGTTAAAGTCATAAAATCTCGCGACCCGGTCTTCTTCCCACATGCAGCTTTCGTTAAAATTAATTCATATACTCGTACGGTGTGCACTCTAGTTGTAGGTGTGACTTATATTAATACGGTTTCCTTATTACTTTGAAATTTAAATAATTGCCTTAATTGCGAATGGATGCATCTTCATACTTTCGTATTTGTGTATGGATGCATCTTCATACTTTCGTAACTTGTGGTGTGGCATTATAAAAAATAATTTAAAACGCTTATGTATTTTGTTTTAACATCACTTTGTTTTGTTTTATCGAACAAATCAGTTTCGCTCCTGACGTGATGCACCATTTTGCACCATCTTATCCCACTAATTTCTTACGTATTCACTATTTCTTATACATAAGGCCATATCCTCACACCCGTCTCGTTTTATTGTTTATATTTTATGTGTAGTTTTTTCTGTTAATTATTCAGTTTAAACGGAAGCGAAACCTATTCTACCTACAAATGAGTTCGATAAAATAAAAACTCCATAAAGAAGAGTAAATACAAAATACTCAAGTGTTTAAATATTTTTGAATGTTTAAATAAGAATCAAAACATAATTATGATCATTATTTTGTTACAAATGACATTCTAAATATGATGATGGTAATGAAATATGGTTAAAGGATAGAAATTTAAAAAAGTACAAATTGTAAACAAAACCTTTAACTTGTGTTTAAATTTAGCAAGTTCTTATACGTATTTTTTGACGTTTAAAATCACAATATCACATGACACTCATGTTGTACAGTCGTTACTTTTTTTGACAGTAATATTAAACATATGGAGTGTTGTTTCTAATTAAATTGTGGTTGGTGACGCCTGTATTCGTTTTTGTTTGTAATTGGTGCGAACCGACGTGAGAGACATCAATGGTCTGAAAATACAAAAACCCAAAATAGAAGATGCGAATAAAAATATTACATAAGTCTCGCTAAAATATGTGATATTAATAAATATATTTAGATGGTTGGTTTTTTATTTGCTAAAACTCCATTATATAATTAATGTTTATGATAGCGTGATTAGTTTTTCGATTTAACAATGATTTAAATATAAAAATGTTTAAACAATTGATTAAATAATGTATTTCGAAATATCAATGAAGCTTTAAGCACACATTGTGGTTATTCATTTTTATTCGTAATTTATGTGAATCGATCCGTAAGAGATATCAATGCTCGGTGAACACAAAAACCTACAATAGAATAAACGTATAAAAAGACTATATTATAAGTCATGCTAAAATTCGTGATATTTATAATTACATTTACAATTATCAATGAACTTTTGAGCACACGGTATACTGTTTTCATCTAAAGAAGCAATGTTTAATGAAGCGAAAATTCCAATATGATTAATTTGTTCTCAATCATAATAAAAACACATTTCGGTGGTAAAAATAAAGAAGCCCAGCTATTACTCTCGCCGATATCGACGTGAAAGTTAAAAAATTGGTACGACTTATTATTTGTGGAGTAAGAAAAAGCCTGTCGATGTTTTGCGGTTATGTTGGTTGGTTTATTACCGATCATCTTTGAGAGGACTACCTGAATTTCTCTGCCAAATTTCTACTGAACCAATCAAACCATAATAGCCATCATTATCCCATAAAATCACATTATAAATTTGGCTATCTGCCCATCCTTTGGTATGTAATCAGATTAAAAATAATTTTCATAAACAAACTTACCGCACACATCCATTGAAAAAAATGTTTTTTGTCCATAAAATATTTAAAATTTAATGTTAAAAAAAAATCTTTTATACAAATGAACTACCAACCGGTTTCACTCTAATCAGAGATTTCTCAGAGAAATACAACAAGTAAACAGTAAAATAATTTAATAATTAAAACGATTAAAACAACTTTATTTTAGATGTTGTATTAGATTTGATTAAAATGAAACGTTTCACCACTCAAAGGCATTATCTAATGTACAAGTATTATCAAATATATTATTGCATAAGGCAGTATTTTTACATCATCAAGTGTTTTATATCATTTTATTGAAAGCTACGGCATTAACAATATGGGATTTCTTTTCAAATGTATGTTTTTTCTGAAATACAATTTCATATTTTTTTATATTATCGTTATGTATCATTATTGTTTAATATTATTCATTAGTTCTTACTGATAAAAAATAATTATTAGTACTTACAATTAGCCCAGGTTAATTTTTAAATTTGAATTATTTTATCGAATTTTAAACGCGTTTTTTAATATTATTCTTTCTTTGTTTAGTTTTTATTTTATATTTGCATCTGAAGATGGAGGTATCCTTCCAAAACGTGTAGTGTTTTTTTTAATATTTTGTGGATAATAAACAAAGTAATTTTCAATTTCCTAAGTGTAATTTATATTGTTTTTGAAATAAATAATAAATATATATTTTGGTAACATGAAGAATCGCAGAATTCAGTTTTCCTAGAGTAAATATAAATGTATACAACTGCATATATCAACTCTATATACTCGTACACTATATCCATAACCTATACATGTGGTTGGCTGTAGGTCATGTTTTAATTAGGTTTAGAATTATCATAACAAGATTTAACCAAGAAGAACACAACAGCTCACTTCTTCTCCATACATTGAAACAAAAAATATATCCTCCTACATAAATCAGTCACTTATGTACATTGACTCAGCATGGCTTCTGTCTCGTGTTTGATGTTTTGGAATCAGAAATAGTGATGGGAAAAACCAATCTCAAGAATGGTTTCAATGTTTTATACATAATAAAGAAGTAAAATGACCAAATAATATTAAGAATACTGCAAAAGAAAAATTATACCATAAGTATTCTTAAATAAATATTTAACTCACTAACTAACTAAACATCACACCGATTCTCCGGGAGATAGACAAATAATATGAACGCCACTCTGACTTTTCCTGACACACTTTTCTCACTTCCTCAATATTCACACATCGTGTCATGCATACCCAATTTACATTCCGTACATTTAAAATTATTTTATAATATTACTGTTAAAAACAGCCATTATCATAAAGTTTTATTTTAGATTGTGGAATTAACGTTTTACTCTATTTTTGAGTTAAGTGTCGTACGGTTAAAACATTAATAAGTATTAAATAAATAAACCTTTCAAGGCTAACTTGGCAAACTTGTCACTACCAAAAAGTATATTAAAACTTCTGGAAAATTTACGTATTCATTAATACTCAATATTGAATATGGAGTTATACGGCATTGTCGAAGAAACTGTAGATATTATAATATCTTTCTCAACTTTTGATTTCTTAACCAATGTATTTTATTTAATATTGAAAAAACCTTAATATAATATTATACGAAATATTTAAAGACAAAATTAAAACACAAAAATTATGTTCAAATGATAGTTCGTATTTATTAATAGGTATTTGTTTCGCAATTAATGTTATTAAACTATTTACTTTAAATGGTTTGAATCCCGACTCTAAAAAAAGTTTGTCAAATTTGTATTAAAGGTTTAAATTCTAAATTAGATTTTATTAAAGTTGATTCCCACCTCTAATAAAAGGCACTAATCGAACACATAATATTCGGCAAACACGTCAAAGTGTCTGTAAGTATGCAAATGAGCACACACTAAAACAAAACACTTAGGGGAGTGCAATTATTTTTAATGGATCAACAATTTATTTAGCTACCGCAAAACCCAGGTTTCACGATATTAATCGTGCAAATATATGAAACATAAATAATTTTGAGAAAATTGGCTTATTCATAATTTACCAAAAATGCATGTCATCACTGTTTTTCTCAAATATACGAGTATTTAATGGTGATATTGGTTTTTAAGTGTGTTCAATCATGAGTATAATCCAAAAAATTTATACAATTTGAATGATTTTCTGAAAACATTGTATTTTTATAACACTTTTTCGTACTTTTCACAAACATGTTTTAAAATAATGGTGCAAACTAAAATTATCTTTTTTATTACATCAATTAAGTATAATAATTTTTTTACCAAGAAATTACAATGAATATTTTATACCATAGATTCTACAATTATGGATTCAGCAAACATCATTCAATGATTTTAATTTAAAAAAATACTTTTTACATTGTTTTTAATTCTATATTAGGACCATGGCTCAAAAAGTTTATTTCTCAAGTATACAAATTATGTTTAGGTAAACGTGGTTTTACCATTTGACAGTATATTTGGGTTTAATTCATTTAATTTTATTAAAGGTATACCTACTCGTATATATTAATTTGAAAAATGAAATTCTGAAATATCCGTTCCTGAATATTTTCTTTGTGACGTTATTTATTAAAAAAAATATATATATGTTTAGTAATTCTTTATTGATGTATTTATAAATTAAAATAATTCAAAATATAAAATAAATATTATTAAATTATAAAAATACGAATCAGTATTTATAGCTATCGTAAAAGCTTTTTACGAGGGAAACTAAGGGGAAGAAGGATGCCGGAAGACCCTCCAAGAGATGAAAAGATAGCTGGGAGTCCACATCGTAAGAGGCGGTAATCTCTGCACAAACAGGTCGCGGCCACCGACAAGCATAAGAAGACAAAAAAGAATAAAGGTGTAATCTATATACAAATAATTAAACTAATTAACAGACTTGTCATAATATATTGTAAAAAAAATCACTCTGATTCACATCTACTGAGATACATAGGACGTTTTAATTCAAATACCGAACTGCGATCGTCGATATCTTTATAATTAAAATTTGGACAGATTTACTAAAATTGTTCAACTTTAAATTTCCAGTTTTCTATTCCATCGTTATCGTTGACATAATTTCAGTAAAGAATTCGGTTTAATTAGATTATCAAATCGCTCCGGCAAACCAAACATTAATATTCCATTTTTGGAATTTGAATCGTTGATCTTTATACCCCGGCCCATTAAGTTGAATGGGCGAATTATTTAAGATTTAATTAAAATATGAAACAGACGTAGAATGAAGAAACATTGAGGAAACGGTAGCCCAAAATTGAAATTTAAGATTTACTAGCATCATTTTATTTCATCTGTTGCTATTTTAGAGTAGATTCAGACACGTAGAACATGTGGATGTTGCATTTAACCCAACATGTCGCTATATCGCGGGTTGCTTAAAGCCAAATCCCCTGGAAAAAATTAATACCTTCTTCTTCTCCAGTCTCAATCTAATGATTGGTCTGCAGCAAGGCAACGCATCTCCTCTTCCACTCCGCTCGATCCTCGGCAACTCTCTTCAACTCCGCATAAGAGGTGCAGTCCATATCTCGGCGAATCTGGTCTAGGTACTCTTGTCAAGATCGTCCTCTGCCAATCGATCCCTCGACCATCCCCTCCAACACATCATGCAGGAAACATTCGTGTCGCAACACATGACCAATTCATATGCGCGCCTCTCCGATATGGTGTTCAAAATGTGCCTACTCTCTTCAACTCTGCTGAGAACTTCTTCATTTGTAATGCGGTCCCTCCATGAAACATGGGCAACTCGTTGGTAGGTCCATATCTCAATATAATACCTTCATAAAGACAATGGAAGAAGGAAAGCATTGGTAAATAAAGGTAAGGCAGCAACGAAGAAATGCCAAAAGGTGGTACCTTTGCAGAAAGAGAACCACCAGAAGAGGAGGAAGGTTATCATGAAGGTCTACTTATGGACAGGAGTCGTGTATTCATCCAAAAGGATTTTCTACTCCTAAACACAAAATGGCATCCTAAATATCATGGAACCACAAATATTTAGTTTCAAAATTTCAATCAAGGAGATATCTATGAACCCAGATATGGAAGTGAAGGGCAGGATCGAAGCAGCCCGTAATTCATTCAACAAAATGCGATCAATATTCTGCAATGACAACTTGAACTTAAAACTAAGGCAGAGAATGTTGAAGTGCTATGTCTGGTTTTTATTACTCTATGGCTTGGAGACTTGGACCCTGAGAGTGCACACTATGAACTGGTTGGGAGCATTCGAGATGTGGTTGCACAAGAGAATGCTTCGCATACCGTGGACAAATTTCGTCAGCAATTAAGCAAGATAGAGAAGCCTTCGCCGGAGTGATTGCCATCATCAGGGAGACCTGATGCGGCACGCGAAGAAGAAGAAGGAGGTAGTAATTCCACTTCATTGCTGCCGCGGTCTTTTGAAATTGAGAAATAAGACAAATTTAGGGTAAGCTATCGATGTTACCTAAAGAAACTTTACCCCAGAACCGAGTAACGTTTAGAACCTTGAGGATGTTCAATCGATCGGTTAATCCAGAGACAACGTTAACATAAAAATAACAAATACAAAATTCAAAAGCTGTAAATGTTTAAATCAAGTTTAATGTATTACAATCATTAATTTAATAATCTAAAAACAATATCTACTTGATAACTCATTCACGTAAGATGGGTCTACCATTTCATAAGATTTCTTCTCTAAAAATGATGCGTCATAATTTTAAGTGACGCATAAGTCCAATTTATGATTTTCATATTCCATTCCAATTTCAAACAAATTAGATGTTCGAAACCAAATAAATTCTTTAAAACTTATTATGCCCCCCTGCTATGTTGAAGACACGTTTATAAATTTTATATGCTTTAATTTTAGTTTATTTATGTAATAGAGTCTCGTAATCGTCATATAATAAAGAATAAACACAGTAGGAAGACTCCTTCTGTGGAATCGGAGACATTAAAATATTATTTAACATTGCATCGATTTATAATTTTAGAACTAATCGCCATTTTCTTTCGTTTAACACTGTTTAATGATACCAGGAGTTTCCTACTTTGCTATAAATTTATTCAAGAATATTGCTAATTTTGCTCCATTCCAATTTCATTCGGCAATTTATAGTCAAACTGATTTTATATTAATTTTTGTATTTTATGTTATGCTTTTAAAATGATGTCACATTTTGGATTAGCACTTATGAATATTATTATAATTATTTATTTCTAGGTGATATGTTTAATCATTTGTACGTTTCCAAATGAAGAGTTTGAAAACAAATTGTTTAGATAGAGTTTATTTGTTTTATTATAATTATTTCGGTGCGGAATCAAAATAATTAATTAATAACAAAAAACACAAAAAAGGTGGACGAATGATATTGTCCAACTTGCGGGTCGTAGGCAGTGGTGGTACTCCCATAGAAGCCCAGAAACGCAGTTTGCGTAAGAAATTTTAA
This sequence comes from Lepidostoma basale, assembly GCA_022606425.2. Classification (NCBI taxonomy): domain Eukaryota; kingdom Metazoa; phylum Arthropoda; class Insecta; order Trichoptera; family Lepidostomatidae; genus Lepidostoma; species Lepidostoma basale. The sequence goes on along the minus strand of JAHDVF020001396.1, from coordinate 192,256 downwards.
ATCAAAACCCCCAAATCTAAGTAATCATACCCCCGCATAAGCCAACAACTCACCAAATCACCTTCCAACAATGTTCCCATCAGACGTAAGACGAATAACCACAAGAGCCGAACCTCTGCAAGCCAGAATAGTTTTAATTCAAAATTTCTAACGCAAGCTGGGCTTCTGGGCTTCTATGGGAGTACCACCACTGGTAGTAGGTGGTAACAGATAGCCAAAGATTGAAATGTTGGAAGAGTTAAGAAGGCGCATAGGTTTTTGTATATTATAGATCCAGCAGTGAAGTAAAATCGTCTGAGAAAAAGAAAAAGACTTAACAACACGATTTAAAATACTAAAATATTTTTAGACATTATTATTATTAGACATTATTATTTTTGTTCTCCACAATTGCGGGGTCTAAGAGATCACTCGTGGACGCTAAAGACTTGGACTTGGCAGTGTATTTCTGGTGTCATCGCAACATGGCACATGATGAAATGTTATAGCATATTTTATGGTAGAGCATACTCCATTACCAGAACCCCTATTATGAAAAATATATATAAACACTACACGTATCGGAGATATCTAGACTCCATCTTCAGGTATAACCAAAATTAAATCATTTATAGTGACACCTGAATTGGTATTTAAAATCTATGAAAATAGTTTTTAAACTTTGATTCGGAGCCATAAGTAGGTTGTTTAATCTTTTGAAAAATGTAATTATTACTAAGTTCTCCCCCCCCCCCCTCTCCCTCTTCGGCACGTAATATTTAAGTATTATAATTAAATGTACCCTTCCCATTCTAATATGTACCCCCCGCCTCCCTTCCCACTCTACCTTGTAACTCTATTTTATTTTGAGTTTAGCATCTGTGTAGCCCTGAGGAAGCTCGCTACAGAGTGAAACCGGTTGGCGCTACTTACTAACATAATGTGGTTTATACTTTTTTAATTTTATTTTTTTTTAAAATGGTTTCTAACAATATAATTAAACATAAAATTGATGTAGAATTTCCCATACAAATTAAATATGTATATGGTTGTTGTAAGCGGTAAAAACATTTAAAAAAATCAAAGTATTATGTTAATTGAGAATGCTGAAATTTTCAAAAAAATAAATAAAATTTGATTGGGGTTTAAATCTGATGATTATTTCACAGAATGATGAATCATTTTAATGACATGCAAAGTGGATTTCTTGCACCCGAACGTCACAAATGACGATGCAGATGCCCGTGACAACACACGCACTTGCCTTCATCTTACGTGTGAGGCATCTCCCACAAACTGCGATGGACCACACGCGAGAGACATCTGTGAGAGCGCGGCGGAGGCGCGTGCGACAGCCGGTTTTGTGGATCTGAAGATAGCTCTAAAAGAAAGCGACTGATATTAAATCTAATCATCACACTCTTTCACGAAGGATGGGCCACCACACAAGTTTTTTCTTTCAACAGTTTATCAGTTTTTCATTTACCCAAAAGATAAAACATATTTATATTATATTGTAGTTTAAGGCATCTATTTGAGAAAGGGTTCTAAAAAGGGTAAAACAAATGGTATTACAAACATAATCATCATATATTGTGGCAAGTTCTAAGATTTTTCTAATTTCGGATATGGACGCGTTTTAATTATTTACTCACTTGCACTTCACATGATGTTTTCGATTTTTTTTTGCTTTAATTGTCTTTAATAATTGATAGTCCTGCGTTTTCATTATCAGGGCGGTGTGGACATGTTTGATTTGTGATTCTACAGAGTAATATGGCTTTATTATTAGGGGTCAGGGATAACCAAAAGAAGTCGAAAGTTAGAAAAGATGAGAGGTGAAGGAAGGTAGGAATGAGAAATGAAAACAATTAAAACACATAAGCTCCATATTAAATAACAATACGCATAAAATCGTAAGTTTCGTTGAAGTTTTATTTTAGTTAAAAAATGACATTCGTCTTTTTAAAGTTTTCAGCAATGTAACTATAATACAGATGGAGTAATTCACATTTCAAATATTCTATGACGTCATCACTCTCATGTTAATTGCCAATCTTTTAATGTGTGGATGCGATTTATATGTCATTTAACAATAAAAACGAATTCTATAAATTTATGTGAAAAGTAAAATAAGATTTTGTACTTTTCATTTATCTTGAAATTAATGGCAAGATTTGACAGACCGATGGTGGACAAAACAGTTATTTTTTAGCTCTAAATAGCTTAATAATGTTTTTTGTAGTAGTAGTAGAAGTCCCTAAGTAAAAATGTATTGTAATTTTATATTCTACAATTTGGCATTGAACTCTTTTTATTTTGTTGAGTTAAAAAATATCACTACCGGACAGGTTAATCTAACTATATAAAAAAATTCACATTGATAATACCTTAGAAAAGTGAAACATGTCAATCCCATAAAAAAATAATATGGAGCTTTACGCCATTGTTCAAGAAACAAGAAAACAAAATAAATTTATAAAAATACAATGTAATGTTATGTCCATTCTGTGATTCATTACGTAAAATTCCCTATTTGTCCAATCGAGTTCAATGAAAAAGATTTTCAAAAATGTTAAAGAAACACAAAGAGTCCAAACAATAAATAAAAGTAACATCTCTACAGGTAGATTACCTTTGAGATAGTGCTATAGGCAGCATCCGATAGCGTTCGGATCCCACATAACACGCATATCGCTGTCCACGCGAACGCACGATATAAAGACTCTAAATGATCTTAAATTTTGGCCGTGTGACTCGCGCCCCTCTCCCGCCTGGGTCACTGATTTCTTTTATTGTGCAAGTGATATGGTCGCATACCAGCCAGACGCGGCTCGTACTGTTTTTCTGCAGATATACAATAAAACATTTTTAATTATAACGTAAAGCATCTAGAAGCATTTAAATTCCTTTTTTATTTTGTTTGTTTTTAATAAAAATTCAACACCAAAGCACCAAATTGAACACCAAAGTTTTAAATCAATGGTAATAAAATTTATTATCTTATTTTTCAAGTACCCTGTCGGGTCCCCCCAACGTTGGCGATCACCTCGGCGAACCTATTTCTGTCCTGCGCCGCTCGGACAGGACACAGCAGTTCCTCCACACTTCGGATGCCGGTCCACTCCCTCACGTTTCGCAGCCAGGACATTTGTCTCCTACCGGGCCCTCGGCGTCCCTCAATTTCCCCCTCCAATGTCAGTTGGAGAAGGTGGTACTTTTCCTCACGCATTATATGACCCAGATGTGAAATCTTTTGAACCTTGATAGTTAATAACAGTTCCTTGTCCACTCTAGCTCGCCTCAGGACTTCGGTATTGGTAACCATGTCTGTCCAGAGAACTCTGAGCATTCCGCGATGGAGCCACATTTCAAATGCTTCCAGTCTGTTCATTGAGTTAACTTTCAAGGTCCACGTTTCACATCCAATATGAGCAGAAAATAGCTCATAAGTATGAATAATGAATCTAGTCGAACCAAGGCTTGAACCTATGTACCCTAGATCAGGAGCCAAGCATTATATCCTCTAGACTACCACCCGTTATTAACCAAAACAAATTATTATTTTTAAACTTGATATCGTTTCTCCTATACTGCATTGCATAATCAGACTCATGGGACTCGACCTTGTGGAAGACCTCCTAAAAGATGAAAGGACAGCTGGGAAACTACCTCACAGGAGGAGCAACACTCTGGAGAACAGACCACATAGGTCTACAATAAGGAAGAAGAAGATGATATCCTTTCATTAACGTAAGCGCTCTAATTAAAGGAGGGCACGACATAGGAAATTGACTTCGGAATGGGATTTTGCAAGATTGTATTACCCCTTAAGAGCCGGCCAGTAGAATAGAGAATATATATAAATTTTGAAGCAACTGGTGAATTTTTGAAAAATATAATATATATGTAATGATGGAAACATAAAAGGCTTTCTTCTATAAATTGGCTGACTATTGTTGCACTTTCTAACATTGACTACGGATCACTCGAGGGTACTACAATCCTGCAAAATCCCATCCCGAAGTCATTTCTTATGTCGTGCCCTCCCCTTGTAAGCGTTAAGTATAAAAATATCTTAATTTAAAAAATATCTTAAGTCAGAAAACATTTATTAATTGAACCGAAGGAATATACTTCCCAATTGATATTATCCGTTTTCTTTGACATAGGCTAGTATTATCCACAATATGCTATAACAATAAAATGAATATATACTGCAGGGATAAAATATACATTTTTTAAATAATCACGCGAAGCATTTAGAAACAATTAAACATTTATTAACTAAAAAATATTTTCAAATTCGGTGTTATTTTATATAAACCTTGATTAACTTTGACTTATGTAGACGCTAAGTGTGTTTATAAATACACTTAAGAATAGTATAAGCATATCTAAAGCTTTCAGAAAATCTGCATTATTTGGACTAAAGGAAAATATTTCCTAATAGAAATTATCAGTGTATCTTTAGACACAATCATTTACATAATGTTATAAAAATTAAATGAACATCTTTTGTAGGGATAATATACGAGTATGTATTAATTATAAATTACAAGGACTAGAAACTTTAAAATATCTAATAACTGAAATAAATATGTAGGTTTTATTTAATCTTGATAAGCGTTAACTAACGTAAGCGTTAAAAATATCTATAAATACTTTTACCAATGGTATAAAAATATCTGAAGTTTTCAGATAGCTTGCATTTTTTTAACGCTTAATTGGACCGAAGCAAAATACTTCTAAATTGATGTTATCCATGTTTCTATAGACACAGGTTAGTGTTACCCATATCGCTATCATCATCTACTCTTAGTCATCCAATGTTTAACATACTCACCACTATGCAATCCCCTAAAGAGGTAGATAGAAAGAATACGACATCGACCGCTACATTGTTCTTTCCTGCCATACTTCTCTCGCTTCCACAGCATTTATTCATCGCATTATGCACGCACGTCAATTTCTCAATATTTATAAAAAAAATATTAAAACTCTAATATTTGTAATAAATACGCCATGTATTAGATCATTGTTCCCAAAAGTGAAGTATAAATAAAAATAAACATCAAGTTGGGAAAATAAAACACTCCCATAATTTATTGATTGGGAGTAACAGATTCGTGTGCTTTATCTGTCGCATACGCAAAAGTGTCGCGTGCCGCCCTCGCGGCCGGTATGAATTCGTATGGAATGCTCTCCAAAGATACGCCCGTCGTGGTTTATGGCATATGCCCCGCATACTTTCTTTGCCTGTAACTCTCCAAACTTTATGCGGGTATTGACTTAGGCCTGTTTTACGAAACGGCTCCGATAAAATCGAACCTTTAAACACTATCCGACCAACGCGCCTTTGAGACCTAAATCATTCTATCTCGCTTCTTATAATTATATTTTAAATACGCATTTGTAACTCTTCGTTTATTTTCTACTTTCATATTAAATATCACGAGAGACCTCCATCTGCAAGTGTAAATATATATCAAAAAACTAAACAAGGAAAAACTTATTAAAATGCATTAAAAAATTAATTCAATGTAATTAAACAATACATTTGAATTTAAAAAGAAATTAACTGGACTCATTGCTTTAAGAACTAATAATAATTTTTAACTGTCGCGTCGAGAGGGTAGCTAAGCTTAAATGGTCATTTGCGGGACATGTTGTCAGATTGGTAGATAGATGGACCAGAAGGTCGTGATAAATCCTAACATGGTCGCGATAAACGAAATTTCGAAAATACTAATAATAATAATAAAAATTATTTTTATTTTTACTTTTATTACTATTATTATTATAGAATAAATCCCACGAGCACGCTCGATTGATGTAAATATTAAATAGGAAAAATATAAGACGAAAGATATGTTCCTAACATAATCTTAGTTGCGATAAACGAAATTTCGGTTCAAGTTTATAATTTAAAAAAGTTAATAAAAGATTTTTCTGCTTAATGCTTACACCTAATCTTGATAATAGATGGCGCTAGTGTAGATTGAACAAAAATATGTAAAGTGTTCCTCAGCATAGTCGCATATATACATCTTTCAAAAAAATATCAGACGTGGTGGTCGTTAGAAGGGGCGGAATGAGGAATGTTTTATTACATAAAGCGATCGCTTAACCCAACCAACGACATGTCATAAGTCCTGTAAGCGCCTCGACCACCATATTGTTTCAATAAAAAAAAACAGTTTACATCTTCGTATCTAGTGAGGTAATATTAATCCCTAAAAAAGTTTATTCAATTGTATTTGTGTTGGGTTAAATGTTTTAATTACCTTATATTTAAAATAGTGTTACCATAAAACCCCTTATAATGACGATTCCCGGCTTGTTACAAAAAATAACATGACAAATGACGAGAAAAGCGCCAAAACATTATTCGCACTTGTCGTAGTCGCGATCATTAAGCGTAACCTGAATATGAAAGATTGTTTTGTGATTTTTTAAATTTTCATCAAAGTTTACGGGGATCGAGTTCGTTTGTGAATTCACATCAAACCATTTTTTTCTTATTAGAACTCAGTGGAGTCTCGTGCAGCGGTAGATACCCATAACTTTGAGCATTAATGTTACGTGATATGAATATTCGGTGCTCCTATTCCCGGTTAGTTGTGCATCCTCGCAGCCGGCATAATTTATGAGGTGATCTTATAAATTTTATGTGAACCGAAATGCATTACGAGAATCGGTGAAATATGTTCCTAACAGTACTGGTCATTTGCATTTGAATGGCTATTGATTTCCTTGGGATTCTATAATACAAAAAAATGGGTCAAATATTTCCATAAATCTGAATCTAATGAGATGCAATTTATACAGATATCAGATTTTCTGAATGAAGTTGGTCCAGTTGAATTGTTTTGTAGAACATAGCAGGCGTTTATATTTATGGATGCGAATATCAATTTACGATTTTGATAGAATGAATTCTCAAATATACAAAAAATTGGGTTGGTCACATATTGACATAAGCGTTATATTTATGAAAATGTTATTTTTAAGAGCTTTTTGTTTTAAGTATACGTATTTGAAAATAAATTAATTTTTTTCACGAAGATGAGTGCCTCGCAAAACATTCGCCAGTATAAAAATATTAACCTCAATAATTTCTTTATTTATCTTCTTCTTCTAATTTGTGTTAATGACAAGCTTGTTTCGTAAGGATGATCTAAAAAGGGTGTCATTTTTATATTTCTCTTGCCATTGTAGTGGAAGGTTTGGCCGACTTTACCTCGTATACACGCGGAAGCACCTACTTTAACCCCATTCAAAAAGGCTTTTTATTTACAAGTTATAAACTAAGAGGAACCCAATAAAACCTACAATGAAATTAAATTATTTGAAATACACAATTTATAGTTGTGGCGGGAAATAATTCTATATTTTTTAAAGAAATATTAAATATGGATTTTTTGCGAAATGCTATATTTAATGTCAGAGTATACATTTAGCTTGCTGGTTTCGTTGTTTTTAAATGATTTGTCTAAATTAACCAATAATAAGTTTATCTGTTTTTTTGTAGGATTGGTAGAAATTTTGTCATGATTTCATAAAAAAGATTTTTATGAAATTATGCGTGATTAGCTAAAGATTTTCCTTTGTTTATCGAAACAAACATTTCTCCGTTGAAAGCTTTTAACAAACATATGATATTAAAATATATGATATGCGACAGTTTTAAGAGAGATGGCCAGCGATAGAAGCCAGTGGAGCACTGTTGTGGAGAAGGCCAAATCACAAACAGGGATATAGCGCCGAGAAAAAGAAGATATTGGATTTTTTTTTAAATATATCAAATAATTCGCTCACTTTGACATCCTTTATTGTCAAAATAAATAATTTTATATTTACATGTATCAAGATTTCTAGCCAACCCACTCTATTTTCATCGCCATCTAATTAGCAAAACAAATTGTTATAACTTTAACCAAACCCATTTTCAAAATAAATTATCACTTAAATTTACTCCCACGTGTAATTATATTTGGATTAACATATGAATTGTCTATTTTTTATTTGTTCTCCATAAAAAACAATATTTACACAAACAAAGATAATCAAACGTTAAATATGGGTCTATTTCAGTTCGATTGTAACTCCATCCCACGCCTCGGTGTTTCTGTCGCACTGTGTGACACTCGAATTAATATTGTTTCATTAATTCCGAATGGCCTCGCATTATTCTATACCCGAACTGACAGCATTTGACACAACACTTTACGCTTCACGATCTACAATTGATTGGTCAAACTGATAGCTTTATCTATCAAAGTTCCACAAATAAAAACTACATGTTAACGCTTGCGAACTATGTTATCGAAATGTACTTATTTTTTTTTTGTACAGCAAAACGTCATCATAAAAAACATTTAAAAAAACTATCAAATTAACCAACTATACCGTTTCAGAGAATATGGAGCGCCATACCTTCTCTTTGAGTAGTGTGAACTGAAAACATAACTTCTGCCAAAAATCCAAATATTCAAAAAGTTAATAAGATATTCAATATTTAATTGAATGCCATTTTCCTAGAAATCTTACTATATTTTATTAATTTTTTGTGATACGAGTACATTAAAAATATCAAAAGATAAATACGTGAAATATTTCACTCCCATAAAATATAATGTTACTTTGTAAAAATAAGTGTTTTTTATCGATTTATGTTTGTTGGAGTTTTACATCATTATTTGAGAAACAATGAATTTATATTTGTTATTATTAATATTAACAATTTCATTTTTTAATTCAGGTCGCTTGAACGCAATTACTGTATACAATTTGTTTTTAGCTGATATATTGATTCTCGTGACATGTGATAGGTAGCTTATCTATTGCTATTTCATTGTTACAAGAATTCTACACCAAACCAAAGACAGTGTGACAATCACACTGCCATCAACGGGAATCGTACCCGGAACCTTCGGTATGGCAGTCAGAGCACTCACCACTCTGCCACGAAGGTCGTGGTGTTTTGATTAATTTGATCGTTCCCAAGAAAACGTGGCACGATTAAATCAATCAAATATTAAATATCGGCCGAGTGACGTGTTGGAGAAATTGAAATGGTGCATGACACGATGTATAAATGTTGAGGACTCGAGAGAAGTATGTCAAAAAATAACAGTGTTGCGGTCATTTTTTTCTGTCTACCCCTGGAGAGACGGCGTGATGGTTGGTTAGTTAGTTAAGAATAATTGACGTAGGTACCTGATATTTGTGATTTTTTTTTAAATTTATGAATAGTTCCATTTTTCGTGTAATGATCATGCGTATTTGTTTTGTAATTACAGTCATGTTTTCATATCATGTTTGTACATGCGTTATGAAACCGATTGACAGGATGAAAATCATTGAGTCAATTTATGCGTTTGACTCATGCCTCGCGTCGCGTCACCGTGGATAGAAATCAATATTATATTACTGATTGTGTACCTTTTTGTTGATGTATTTGACATTGATTAAAGCATTGTCCACAGTACATTTCAGGTCACGGAGACTAAAGTACAATGCACCCTAATCAAAGTTCGTAATACATCTCTCTGTATTCTCATATATACTCGGACAAGTATGACATGTTTCAATTGATATACGTTGCTTGTCAGGAATTAATCTGCGATTGAGGAATCGATAAATTTTAAAAATGATATGCAAAAAAACAAATGAGAATATTTAAAAGTACATATGTGTTTATATTTTATAACAATTTGTCTTCTTTTTCCTCGTGCTTTAAGTCGTTTGACCTATTTGTGATGGTGAATTGTCCTGAAATGATGACGTCCAGTTATACTTCCATCTCTTAAGCGGCCTTCCTAGTAATCTCTTCCTGCTGGAGTTATTGATGGTTGCGGTATTAGTTTTCTAAAACTCCATATAAATTTAAGAGGGTATTCTCAAACTGACTATCTGTTTGAAAATGCCCTCACAAGGCAAAACAAATTCGTCTAAATTTATTTAAATTAAATCCAAGTAAAAACCACTAAAAAATCGTGTTCACTATTATTAAAATAAAAAAATATAAAAAAACTGCTGAAGTATTAATTTTTTACAATTTATTTTTATTACTACTGTTTATTTAATAGTTTCAACCAGTTTGCGCAAACTCAGTATAAACCTTTGAATTTAAAATAACGAAGCATATTGGAACCAAATCAACAATAACTTCTAAAATAGTGGATTCTATTGAAATGAATCCCAAACAAAAGTGACGTTTTACAAAATACCATTACATCATCATCATCTAGGACCACCAGTATGTTCATTAAAAATTTAAGATTTTACCTAAATAAGCGATAAATCTTAAATTTTATTTGTATTTATAATAGTTAAAAAGGATCTCCTAAAATATGTCATTGTTACCTCCTAAAAAATGGAAAGTCAACAGAGGAAGAGCAACACTCTGGAGAACATAGGTCTACAACAAAGACGAAGAAGAAGAAGAAGAAAATGTACCTCTACCATGAAATTTCAATAATTAAAATGACAATTTAAATTGATGCTTTCCATTTTATGAAAATAGAATAACTAGGAAAGCAGCAGCAACTAGACCTAATTTTCAAAATTCTTTTGAAGGATTTTTTACGATATGTATACTTATATTAAACATTAAATGTACTATTTACAAATCTCAAATCAAATCAAATCAGTTTATTTCATCAAAAGACATTACAAAATTAATTTTTAAGGCATCTATTGAGAACAGGTAAAAGAATATATGGTATTGTGTATAATATACTTCCAGAAACGCATGAGAGATGGTTCAACATTAGGAAGACAGGATACTCTCCATAATTACTTTCACTTATATTAAAGACGTCGATCTGCGAGGAGACCGCGTTCAGCAGATTAATTGCTCTTCCCACTGGTGTTACCAGAGGCAGGTTGGTTCTGGCGGCCGGTAGGTAAAACAATCTATGCTGTCGCTGTCGGATAGTATCTATCAAGAACAAAATGCCGAACACACTCCAGCATGGGCAAGTTCTCGATCTCTGGCTTATTCACAGCGTCTCTTAGCGACACGGAATACAGATTCTCATCCTTGCCTTGTAGGTAATTTTTCTTCCTGCGCGTAACACCATGTCGGTCCTGGCTCGCCGGCCCAGTTCGGTGGCGGCTCTTTGCGGCTTGGTAACGCCGCGAACCGCCAAATACAATATAAGCCTCGCCGTAATGGGACAATCAGTCGGCCGCGTGTGCACCTACGTACATTATTGGCCAATTATGCAAGCACTGGGGATGCTTTCGTTTAATTTACAAAGCAAATGGAGGAAATCAATTAGTGCGTTAAACAAAGAAAACCAAAATTTCAAAACATTCCAAAGCAATATGAGCTTTTAGATTCTCAAAATAAACATACAAAATTCGCAAGTTTAATTTAAATATATTTATCAAAAACAATTAAACGCCGTGTAAACAGGTAGACCAATTCAAGTATCTCGGAATCGAAGTAACCCGCTCCAATGACTTCCCCAGAGAAGTAAGGTCACAGGTAGATAAGGCTGCAGCCGTTGCAGGCTGCCTGAAAGATGTCATATCGAGAAACAAGGACATGACTACTGACAGCGAGGTATGCATTTATAAGACCTGTGTGCGACCAATCCTCACATATGGCATTGAATCGAGGGCAGACACTGTCAAGACAAAGAGCATGCTCAGGACAACCGAGATGAAAACACTCCGCGCTATAACTGGCAAAACCCTACGTGATCGAGTTAGGAATACAGCAATCCGAGAAATCTGCGAGGCTGAAGATGTGGTCAGATGGGGACGTCAAAGACGGCGATACTGGCATCAACATGTAGAAAGAATGAGCTCAAATAGGATACCATACATAGATCTCCATGGAACGCCAAACGGACAACGCCGACCAGGAAGACCCCCGAAACGGTGGAGAGAAAGCTGGAGTTCAGCATCTCAAGAGGACCCGCCTGGAATAACAGACTCCTGAATCCACCAAAAGTGAAGAAGAAGAAGAAGAATTAAATTCCAGAATAAGATAGATATGTGAGACTGAGGATAATCATAATATAAGTTAGAGTAGACAGCGAAGGAGAGACTGGTACGGTCATGTCCAAAGAAAGAACATATATGAATACGGTCATGTCAAGAATAAGAAGAAGAAGAAACAAGTGAATATATGTTTTACAATATTATAGATGGGAGCTTTATTTTAATGCAAATATTAAGTAGTTTTGAAATGTTTCTTGAACAATGATTTTAAGTCCATATAAAAAAATGTTAATGAAACCGACAGTTTTCCACAGGCTTAATATAAAACATACTTAACGTAACTTAACTAATCATCACGCCGTCTCTCTGAAAGGGTAGGCAAAAATAATGGACTTCCACACTTTAACCTGTGCGGCACTCCATTCTTCTCTTTTCGATGCCGATGCGGAGTGATGGGTTGTGAACCTCATCGCCACCAACAGGCATCTCCCATAATATGTATTAATACACTTGTAAAATTGTATTTACACCACTCCATTATTTTTAACAACCAGCCGGTTTCGCTCCCGCCGGAGCTTCGTCAGGGTTACAAAAGACCCTGACAAAGCTCCGACGGGAGCGAAACCGCTTAGTTGCTGAAAAGATTAAAGTGGTGTTAATACAAAATTACAACTGTGTTAATATTATATTTTATATTGCCACATCACAAATTAATTGCTTCCTACGAAAGCAAACGTTTTTTATATATTTTTTTGTATGTTATATACTCGTATAATATTTAGTTTTGCGAGTATATTATCAAATGCCTTAGCAATGAAAAAGTGTCCCCCACATAAAATATTATTTAACTTAGTAAAAATTCATATTTTTTTCGAAATGTTATAATAAATGATGTCTACAATAAAAAACAAATTTTATGTTTTTTTGTTTAATGAGTAGCTTTTCATATTATTCGTTTTATAGTACTCATATTTAACATGATATACCAAAATAATTTGTATGAAAATATTTGTAGCAAATTGCAGCATTTTTTCGGGTGAGTCTGTTTTATTTTGCCAAACATATGCTGCCGTAGAAACATAAAATGTATCCGGAATTCTAGTAAGGGTCCAGTTAGGTGTTTTGCGAATCTAGATTGCAGCATCCCACTGTACAGGGTGGTTGCTAAGTGGCGTGCGCCAGATGTGAATTGAGATAACGACGGAGGCTTATAATTGCAATTACCGCTCAGAAGACTGTAGGAGCTATCGCGTGCTTGGCTATTGAGAATATTTTCCCATAGTCTAACGTCCGGGAAAAACGTAGAAAATGTGATATATGCATGTGCTGTAGATGCTGTGATAATGGGCACACCAACTAGTGCTGGGATTCTTCGAATAGGCTTTTTCGGGTGGATCGTTAAACTCGTGTGAATTTGATGATCCATTTATATAAAATAAGGAGACCGCAATAAATTTTTTGGAAAAAATACTAAAATAATGAATAAAAACACCTATCGAATTATTATTTCTTATTATTGAATAACCTTTTTTTTTAAATGTAGACATTCCTAGGGCATAACTTATACGATTTAGTTATGACTTAGCAATTTTATACATGCCTTTTTTACTTGGACATTATAAAATTTAACATTTAAATTACCATACCAAAAGAAAAAATTACATATTGTTAGACTTCAAAAAATATGCGTTATACATAAATAATAGAAAGTAAATGAAATTGTAATAACAAACACTTTAAAAAAAGAACTATTTCCACGTTTGTTTTAATTTCGACAGCGACCGGTTTCGGCAGGTTAACTGGCATCGACAGACTAATTAAAAAACGTTGTTTTATAAAACAACGTTTTTTTAACCAGTCTGTCGATGTCAGTGAACCTGCCGAAACAGGTCGCCGTCGAAATTAAGAAAAACGTGGAAATAGTTCTAAAAAAACATCGTTTGATTTCATTATTATGGTATTATATTGTACATTTTATATTTTACCTGCACTCGGTAGATGCTTTACGCATTCGTATTGTTTTTAATATCTGTTAGGAAAATAAACTTGAAAATCAGATTCCATCAAGAGATTTAAGTATAATCTTTTGATTATCTTAATCAGTGTGCGTAATATTTATTATTAAATATAAATGTTGTAAGTAAGTGAGTTATACTAATAGTTTGGCATTTAGCAAATCATATAAGAATATTTCCTCGTAAATTTCATCTGCGAAGAATTTCATTTATCGGTTAGTCAATTTGATATAAATGCAAATTTGAAAACGTAAATAGTTTATTTTGCAAAAGTATTTTATTTCAACAATACATCACCTGACATACATAATGGACGCTTGTTTTTCGAAAGACTAACTAATTTAAACATCCAATTTAAGCAAAAATCTGAAGAAGCTGCGGGCGACAGACAGGAGTAAGATGTAACGTGCCTGTTGCCATAGGCCCTATCTTGGCGCCAAAGATGATAAATGATTCTTACTATATTTTTGCATAAGTGAACTTGAATATCTTTGGCGATATTTTTTTTAAGTATCTGTAGTTTTTCCAATGTTTTTGTTCACATGTTAACCTACAAAATACCCAATATAAATGCTCATCGGGAACATCCCTAGGCTGAACATTTAAGCTGTTATTGAATTCCATAAACCCCGGTAAGATTCTTATATAGAGCTTATCGATGGCGTGGATATGAAACTACATACAACAGTTTAACTTATCAGTACTTTTTACCTACCAATAGAATAACTTCAGGCTATAAAATTTATAAGGTTATCAAGGTTATAATAATTCCTTACAATAAACAATGTGCTTTACTTGGCACTTAAATTGCTGCATCATTTTCTTTATTTCACTTTTCAAACTTAGATATTAGCTTCGTTTATAAAATATACGAGATTGTTTAATTGTATTTTAAGAGGTTTTTATTTATATAAATATAAATACAAATTTTTGTTCCGAATTTGCTTTGTATGTATTTTAAATAAAAAAACAAAATTAAAATCACAAACACCAAGCTAATAACAGACAAATGAGAGCTATAAACTAATAAAAAAAAATATGGTTTATTTCGTAATTAACATACTTTAATGTCTATACCAAAACATGAATTTTTTTTTTTCAAAAATAAAAATTTAAGAATATTTTTTTTTTCTCCTTGTATACAACAGGTCGTTTGAACCCAATTACTGTATACAATTTATTTTAGCTACATTGATTCTCATGATATGTGATAGATAGCCAATCTATCGCCATTTTATTGTCACGAGAATTCTACACCAGACCAATGACAGTGTGACAATCACACTGCCATCGCCGGGAATCGAACCCGGGACCTTGAGAATGGAAATCGTAGCTCTGACCACTCAGCCACGAAGGTCGATAATATAACAAAAGGCCAAAAATATCAATAAATTTTACTTTTAAACTTACCTGTAAGTTGATTTTGTGACAGGTTTTGTCAGTTCCACTTCCATCGCTCGAAACAAAAGAATATATTTATATATATTTATCTTTTTTATTTTCGTCATTATCTTCTATCAAATAATGAGAGTTTCATTTGTTTTTTTAGTGAAATTGGTTTGAGACTAAAATTTTACGACATTGTTAAAAAATATATACATACATTAAATCTTCCCATTTAACATATACTACTGACCAAGTAATGAGCATAAAATTAAATTGACCTTTTATTTAAATTCAGATGATTCGTAAAGGGCGATGTGCAAAGATGTTCTAACGCCATTTTATATCGAATCTGTTTATCGGATTAATTAATTACGCACTTTATTTGCGCTGAGGGCCGTAAACAGTCACCGCGCCTCGAGGAGACGACTCAGAGGCGCTTGTCTGTACGGAATCGCGTCCCCGTGATTGTAGCTCCATATACGTTGAATAGAATAGGGTAATGGTATCTTCAATATACTGTCACTCCATTAAGCTTAACCCCTCGGGGTATTTGCTTCTCTAGCTTTTAAGGCTTTGTATTTTCCGAAAACTACCGTAGCACCATAGATTGATATCTATAAAAAAAATATTTTACATCATATATATATATATACAAAAAAGCCAAAATGGCAGTGGACAATGGTGTTCTTCTACTGACCCTTATGTATGGAAGCGAAGCATGGAATTGGCAAAACAATGATGAAAGTAGAATAAATGCAGTAGAAATGAGATCTCTTAGACGAATTTTTGGGTAATCTGTGTATGATAGAGTGTCGAATGAAAATATAAGAAGTGAATGCGGTGCGAATGATGGTGTTATGAACAAAATAATGAAATAATCATTTGTGTGGTTGGGACATATGGAAAGAATGAATGAAGAAAGAATGGAAAAAATATATATTAACGATGTAAATGGAAACAGAAATAGAGGAAGACCGAGGAAAACGTGGCACGATCAAATAAATCAAATATTCAATATCGGCCACGTGAGAAATCATAGAAATCGAGGCGCGTGCGTGACACGATGTATGAATGTTAAGAAAGCGAGAGATCAGGAAAGAAAAGTGTGGCAGTCCATTCTTTCTGTCTACCCCTTCGGGGAGACGGCGTGATGGTTAGTTAGTTTTTATATATCGTCTTTCTCCTCGCAATACCATGTAAACGATTCTTTCGGTATACAAATCTTTAAAAACTTGAAGAGATGGTGTCACCGATAAAAAATGACAACTGTTACAAACATATCTGTTTTTTAGGATCCTCTTACCGACGTTTTGGATATTATTGATTTTTCTAACATCGGGTTATTTTAAAGTTGTAGACTGCAACGCTCTTCGAAACGTCGGTCGAGAAAGACAAGTTACACGGATTTTCCCTAGATCCCAAAAAAAAAACAATTGCCAACCATGGAAAGTCATTTTTTTATAGGTAATTTTTTTAATATATTGTGAATTTACAACACAAAATGAAAGCAAATAAATACAATAATTAATTTATAAGTTATATGAGTAAAGATATATTTTGTTTCCTTTTTAGTTATTTTATTTTATTGTGATTATATAATAAAAACAGTTATATAAAAGGTCTTTCCAGAACGGGTTACTCCAGTTGGATGGTGTGAATACAATTTTCTTGGTAAATTATAAATAAATGAAAATGTAATAGTTTTCTATGTTGTCTCAGATTGAATTGTTAAATAGTCAAGATAGATATATTTTAAACTTTCTTTTGCGGCACCACCGTGTAAGTTATAAATTGCAAATGGGTGTACTTCAATTGTGAGAATCTCAGGTACGGTGCCTTAATGAACCAAGCTGAGAAGTCTAGTAATTAGATGCAGGCCTTAGGGGGAGTCAAACCTATTCCGATCGGCACTAATGTGACCGGATTGGTAAAGCCACTTTATCGCCGGCAGTGCTCTCAGATGAATGCATGAATAATTATTGTATTGAACAATCAGGAATCGTAATTGGATATCGTACTCTTATCGTTCACTACCTATTAATGTGCGCATAACGATATTACCGCCATTTTAATAGCATTAGTGAAAATTGAATTATTTATTGCGAAGGGTTTTAAAATTAAACGCTACGGTAATGGAAAATTGTTTTTAACTAACTAACTATTATAACTAACCATCACGCCGTCTCCCCGAAGGGGTAGGCAGAAAGAATGGACTGCCAAACTTTTCTTTCCTTACATATTTCTCTCGCTTCCTCAACATTCATACATCGTGTCATGCACGCGCGTCGATTTCTCTGACTCTTCACATGGCCGACATTCAATATTTGATTTATTTGATCGTGCTACGTTTTTCTCGGTCTTCCTCTATTTTTGGTTCCATTTACATCATTAACATATAATTTTTTTACCATTCTTTCTTCATTCATTCTTTCCATATGTCCAAACCATCTTAATGATCCTTTCATTATTTTGTTCATGACAATATCACAAATCTCACATGTAAAGCCAATTAAAAAACTGCATATAAACATTTATATTTGAATAATAGAAATTAAATAAAACGATGCATTTTAGTAACTACTTTCAGTTTTGAAGATTTGAAAAACACAATATTTTTTTGCTATTTTTTGCATTCTTCGCAGACTTGTTAGGGTTTTTTGGTGTTTAAATTTAAATGTTCGTAAAAATAGATTCTGGAATACGCACGTGCAGAGGATGGATCCATCCAGAATTCCATACGTTGTGGCTCATCAGATCCCTGTTGGCTACCGTTCCTTTGGAAGATCGCCAAAGAGGTGGAGGGATAGTTGGGAACTAGCTCAACCTCCCAAGAGAGGCCAGCCTAACTACAGGAACAGACCAAAGGTCTTAAAGAAGAAGAAAAAATAGTAAAATAGTGAACGTGTTTTTGAAAAATTATTATAGTAATTTATTTTATTGAATCCCTCTTTACAACATTACAGAGCGAGCCAAATCCGATGTAAAGGGTAAACCTATCATAATGATCCTCGAGACACGTGATTGATAGCTAATCTATTACCATTTTATTTTTACGTGAATTTTACACCAGACTTAAGATAGTTTAACCCTTAACGTACCGTGTTCAAAACAAAACGCTCGTTCCCATGTGGTCAATTCAGTTTACCGCTAACTTTATCTAAATATCAAGCATATAACTCGATGAATCAAAATTTAATTTATGTCATCTTGTAGGGAATTTCATTAGAAATAGATCGATATCTATAACATACATGGATTATTTGAAAAACATATCATTATTAATTTTTTTTCTGGAACCATGCGATTTCTGATATAGAATGCGAGACAGCATATGAGCAACTGACACCAAGTATGAACTTGTCTCGCCCCGCCGCGCCGTGGCGCTATAATTTTACGTATGATAAAGGCACCTAGGCAAAATGTATAGTACGTTCAAGACAACGAGTACGTATTAATATTTGTCCCTTTTGGTAAAGTGTTAATATTTTCACAGTTCTGATATTATTAAGTTGCGTGCTGCGTTTCCGTCCACAGTCGGTATTATTACGTACCTATGAGAAAAGGCCAAAGATATAATTTATAATACGTTCAAAACAGCGAGTAAGTATTTGTCACTTTTGATAAAGTTGTAAATATTAGCAAAACAAATTCTACCTTAACACGAATGAAGGTGAGGGCAGTCTTAAAAAAAAATTTTTTTGGGATGAAGGAAGTAATTTTTTGCTTTTTTTTTATTACAAAATATTGAAAACACTTCAATGGAGGATTACAATTTTTTTTATAATATTAGGGTCCATAGGTTTTAAGAAAATCAACTTTAAATTGGCAGTGGAAACTCAATTGACCACATGGCAACGCGACGGTTAACAATCATATTGTCGCTGTCGGTAATCGAACCCTGTGTGGCAGTCAAAGCACTTACCACTCGGCTATAAGGGTCGTCCTTGTGTTAGGTTTACATTTGGCGCTAGTTGTTTTCCTTCAATTCCTTCTGTACATTAGTCGGACAATAAGGTGTCACAGTTGATAGAAATGTATTGTTTGGGCTTTTTGTATTGTCATTGTCTTGTAGTATTCTCTATGACCGAATTTTTGAAGATTTTTATATACTCTCCAGGATAAAAAAGAGCACACCCAGCATCCCAAAAAATATATTTTTATACTTTTAGAAATCACAATTTGTACGTAATCTTGAAAATAGAAATTTCTATCATTGTTCAAGCTATATACAAAAATTAAAATTTACGTTGAATACGTAAATATTACTTATGAAGACATTATGAACACTAAAAGTTTTGAATAATACTTTTGACATTATTTTGAAAACAGTTTAAATATTGTTTTACCTAGACGCTATTAAATATTACATCGAATTATTAAAATGATTTAGAATATCGTTTTAATATAAATTTTCTATTCGACTATTTCGTATATGAATATTATAAAATGAATTTGGTGTATAATTTAGAATGAGATGAATGGTTTGATTTCACGACAGTTGGAAACTAGAAGGGAGAAGTGATTGTGAAGACCTTCGGTATATAGTTTTGAGATGACTCATAATCTGAATCTTTCATATGAACGGGATCGCTCATATCAACCGAAGATGTATTAGCAATAACAGACACAATAATTACATTGCACTGGGCTGAGCGAATGAGTATAAAGCAATAACACCGTCAGACCCATAAACACGTCTTTATTGTACACCATATTATACTCGTATTATAATATATTACATATTTCAGATTATTTGAATATACCAATATTTATATTCCAGAAGGGAAAAGGAATATCAGCGAGGTTATTGCAATTCCAACATTCAGAGATAACTTGCCTCTAGTGATCAAATCAAATCAAATCAAATGAGTTTATTTTCTCAAAAGATCTCACGAACAAAAATTATAATTCAAGACATCTATTGAGAACAGATAAATATTGCCAGGCGTCTGTTGTTTAGGGTACCCTTGTGTCCTGGAGAAGTAAATAATCTCCAAAGGCGGAAGAACCTTCATGGTCAACGGCATAGGGTGTGGAAAGATATGGTTCAACATTAGGAATTCAAAATACCTACTCTTTAAGTCAAGAGTATTTGTCTCCTGAATGTATTTTCAGTAATATAAAAAAGGCGTCGATTGCTCTCCCCACCGGCATCACCAAAGATAGGATGGTTCTGCATGTTGGTAGATAAAACAGTCAGTACTCACGCTGCCTTAGTCAAATATCCGGAACATAAAGATTGATGCTTGTCAGGGAGAGCAAATAGCAAAGTATAAAAATTGATAAATTCGATTAACGATATTTTCCATATGATTGTAACATTTTTCAAGTGGCATTTATCTCTAATAATATTAACAATTTTATTGTATCAAGGTTTGAAACGGTTGGAACAGTTTAGTGCTTGCACGATCTCCGTGATTTGCAGGAATCCAATTTTAAGAATTGAAAGCAAAAGCGACTAAATCACTGTAATTTTTCCACGTTTAGGGATAGTTACATAAACATAAATATATATTTAAAAATGAGCTGTTTATTTTAATGATTGTGCTTTTAATTTTTATTTAATTGGTTTTACGAAATATTTCGTATCGTTTAAGATACATTGTTGTAATGCCTTTCTTAACAATATTTCACCAAACAAGCAAACAGATCTATTTTTATTTTTTCTTAAACAATGATGTAAAACTCCATATAAAATATTTAATACAAATGAAACCGTGTATTAACTATAGGAGTTTTAATATATTTTATGGGGATGACATATTGTGCCTTGTTAATGCCATGTTTGATAATTCAAATGTTAAAACATTTTAATTAAATGATTAATAATGCCCTAACAATACTAAATCTTGATAATACCTTAACAAGGCGAAACATGTCATTCCCATAAAATATCATAAAACTTTTAGAAAACAGACGTTATAATTTGTAATAATATAAATGTGTAGTACAATATATTCCATCTGATTATATGTTTTAAAAATGCCTTTATAATTTATACGAGTATATAGCATGCAATATTTTTTAATATACTCGTACTTAACAACTTCAACAAATTAACTAAATAACTAGCCCACAATAAATTACTCTAAAGATTTGACTTTGGGCTAGGCAGAAAGAATGGACTGCCACACATTTCTTTCCTGATATATTTCTCTTGCTTCATCAACATTCATACATCGTGTCATTAACGCGCTTCGATTTCTCTGACTCCTCATTTAAACAATTAAAACAATACTTTGTCAATATTTGTGAGTTGGTACAGTTGTTTCTTTTTATATATGTCCTAGTAAGGCCATATATGTATTTCTTCTATGTTCGCCATACTTTGTGTTGTAGATGTTTTATTTGAATTTTTATTTTTTATTTACTTTGTATAAGCAACACTAACTTAAAAAAAATAATTACATATCAGACATGATTCGGACAACCGGTCCTTCTTCAGTGATACATATTATAAAGATACATATTTAAAAAAAATGTTATTTATTGTTTTGGCATTCGTTTTGTGGTAAGACATCATTAAATTTTAAATAAAACACTTGTTTTTCGCCACTACTCAAGAGGTGAAAATCAAGTGTTTTATTTACAATTTAATTTTTTTAATTAAATCTGTAATTTGTAACCAAATATGTAATTCCTATAAAGTATTACAATGCTCACAATAAACTTATGTTGTTGTCAATACTTATTTTTTAACCAATATTTTTATTGCACTAGAGAAAATATTTATAGAGTGATTTTTTAACATCCGAAAACACAGGTGATGGCTAGTTAGTAAGATAAAAAAAATATTTATTTGGCTTTTTTATATTTTATTTTTAAACAAGACTGGAAAACGAATAGTAAAAGCTATGTGTTCAATTCACAAAATAAATTGATTAACATTAATATGTGTACCTTATAATTAGACTCAACATAATGAGTTTTCTACCAATGGGAATACAATGTAACTATTGTATGTTTATAAATAAATAATAAAAAATAAAAAAATAAAAAAAAACATTCTCATGTTTGAAATTTAAAAAAAAAAATCTAAAAAAACCGCCTGCATTACAAAACGATGCTGTATTTATCATATCACAAAGTGATTTCTTCCAACGAAAAGTGTGCACTTATGTTTCCCTTAACATAACTGCGTTATTTTAAGAACCTAAATTAGTAATTGCACCCTGCTTTTTCATTTAAGTAGGTGCCTTACTTACCACGAATTGACGAAAGATTAAGATTCATTATTTCAAAACAAATTACCTTCGTACCTTGGAAATGAAAGGAATCGCAATCTCAAATGAAGGTCTTGTGGATCATGTAACGTAATAATTTTTATTCGTATCGAGAATAGTCTTATAAGAAAATCACAGAAACTCGTTGGAAACATTTGACATTTGCATCTCTAGACGTAAAACAATATTCCTGGAAGCAAGTGCAAATTCACGATATTTTATAACTAATTATATATTTTTTTAATAACTTATGATATCATATTTGAACCCTGATGTACGAACAAAGATGTAAAAATCAACATAAAATTAATTAATCCGGATGAAAACGTCCCTTTTCTATATGTGTCCTTGTTTTATATGTGTCCTATATGTGTCCTTGTTTTAGTTGAATATCTAGGCGAACTCACTATTCCCATATACTACATAGTAAAGCTTTTAGAAAACAGACTCGAATCGTCGGGAGATTTAATATACCCAAAAGTGGAAAATAAATATTTTTATTCATAATAAAATTAACAAAGTGTTATTTATTCATAATAAAATTAACAAATTTGTAAATGTTAATACATCATATGAAAAGCTTATTTTTTTATATAATTTGCTGAAATGAACAAATGGTTTTCCTATTTATTGTTTTTTTTTAACAATATGTAGTACTCAAAAACTAAAAATGAATACATATGAAAACGTCTGTTTTCAAGAAGCAAAATATTTTATTTTATGGAAATGATTTATTTTGTCTAACTATAGCAAAAATATTTGATAATGTAGACATGATTGCCGAAACAAACAGTTTCCATTTAATAAAAAGAGACTTCTTGAAAACCGATGTTTTCATTCATACTAATTACAAATATACTGTTAAATTAATTTTATTTTTATGTATCACAATTGTATTCTTATTTTAGGCGACAGTTATAAAAATAAATCAACTGTCAAATTTTCGTGATTTTTTCGTACCTTTCTGTGTATTTGTTTGTACACATAAAGGTTCGAAAATTTAACAGTTGATATATTATTGTAACACCTGATGAAGTCAATATAGGTTGACGACACAACTGTCCCGAAAAATAAAAATAGATTGTGATACATAAAACAAAGTTTTTCAATTTAACAGTTTAAAATGTTAAAGTATTGTAATCATAGTGTTTCGGCCAAAACAATGGACTATTTAATTAATTACAAATAGTTTTCTCTCCTCAAATTATACTTAATCATACATACAAGTAATAATACATTTGAATTTTAAAAAACACATTTAATTTCTAATAAATCTCATTTTATGTCAATTTCTATGAGAGTCATTAATTTCTTTACGAAAAACATGACATCAGTTGAATTTGTAATGCATTTTTAATGTGATTATTTAATGTATTTTCTTTACAATAAATTATATTTCGTTGTATTGACACAAATCGTGCTAGAGCTAATGATATCTAATCAAGTGAAAATGTGACATCGATGATTGGTATATTCGAATGAATAACATAACCACAAAAGTGTTTTTTTATTACATATAAATAAAAAAAATTAATAATAATTTTTAAAATTTGCAATAAAAAAACATTGTTCAAAGGATTTGTTTATTGGTATATTTTGTGGTTCAATGATTAATTTAAAGTATTCGTTTTCTCAAAAACATATTTGAGTGACGGATTAATTTTTTTAAGTAAATTGAAATTGATATAGATATATAGAGCATTTGTCGTATAAATCCCACTTGTTTTCAATTTAAACCAACAAATTGGGAACAAATTTAGAAATTGGGATATACAAGACGGCCATCGTGGCAGAGTGGCAACATTGAGGGTTGATTCCCAGCGATGACATTATGAAAAAAATTGTCAAAGTTCACGTGACATAAAAATGGCAATATTCTACATAACTACCTAACACATGTCATGAGAATCGAATAGTTTAAATTTTTTAATAGTGATTGGGTTCGAATAGCCTGGTGTATACAAAAACGTAAAAAGCGATGGAAAACTACCACATTGAAGGATCCAAGAAACATCCCAAGAGCCAGCAAA
The DNA here is from genome assembly GCA_022606425.2 of Lepidostoma basale. Classification (NCBI taxonomy): domain Eukaryota; kingdom Metazoa; phylum Arthropoda; class Insecta; order Trichoptera; family Lepidostomatidae; genus Lepidostoma; species Lepidostoma basale. Next base: position 167,662 of record JAHDVF020001396.1, on the reverse strand, counting down.
GGTGTTACACTTTTCTGCAACCCTAGGATTAAAATGGGTAGTAGTGAACGTCATTTGCAAAGGCATGACTTGCAAAGGATATTGTAGAAATTACACACAGCATCACAAAGGCTAAATATGGCTATATCAGTAAGCAAAAAAAAAAGTCTCAGCATATCTAGACAACTTACAAGATGTAAGCTGACTGTTGATGATAAACCTGCGGAGCAAGTAATGAGTTTCAAATATTTGGGAGTAGAGATCTACAGTCACAATGACCTTTATACTGAAGTACAAGAACAAGTCAGTAAAGCCTCTGCCGCGTCAGGATGTCTGAAGAATCTGGTCTGGAAGAACAAGCAAATCAGAATTTATGAGACATGCGTGCGACCTATCATGACGTATGCTTTAGGGACGCGTCATCGCAAACATCGGAGATGAAGGTCCTAAGATCAATTACTGGAAAAACTCTCCGAGATCGTGTCCGCAACGCAGACATAAGAAAAACTTGCGAAAGAGAGGATATCATTCAGTGGAGTAGATCCAGATAAAGACATTGGAGGGATCATGTAGCCCGAATGGATGATGGCAGACTTGCATATACAACCGCTTATGAAATACCCTCCGGACACCGCCCACCTGGAAGACCGCCTTAGAGATAGTGGGACAGGTAGACCTCATCATCCGACAAGACATGATTTCTGTGTCAATGATCGACAGATCTTTTAAAAGAAGAATAAGATATTATAACAGTTTTATTTCTCTTTTTCTTTTTTATATACTTTGTATATACAACACTTATATTAAAAAATAATAATAATTACATAGACAGGTTTCGGACAACCAGTACTTCTTCAAGGATACATATTATAAAGATACATATTTATAATATTATAAAATTGTTTACATGATCTGACAGATGTTATAGAGATTTATAACTCTCTATAACATCAGTCAGATCATGTAAACAATTTTATAATATTTTTAATATGTATCTTTATAATATGTATCACTGATGAAGGACTGGTTGTCCGAAACATGTCTATGTAATTTAATTTTTTTTAATATAAGTGATGTATATACAAAGTATATAAAAAAGAAAAATAGAAATAAAGCATCATAACAACACAAAGTATGGCGAATATACAAGAAATATTATAACAGTGTTGTAAATTTAACGGTTATTATTGTTGAAATATCATAGATTTTCGGCCAAAACTATGGACTATTGAAAATTACATTATTTATTTAACAAAAAAAAGCATATAATAAAAATAGTATCAATATGAAATATTACTTGCGTGGTTTCGCCTTTACAGATTCGATGTAATGAAGTATGTGATTAATTTTCTTGTCAAAGCCGATATTAACACGTCTTGTACACTCGTATCGCTGGAAATAATACTCGAACTCTGCCCATATCGACTCTCACAGTATCAATGTGGCAGATGGGTATTTTAATTGCATTTTTTGCTCCGAATTAACTACTATCTATCGTCTTGTTAATATGAAAATTATAGACAGATTGAAACTTACAATGTTAAAGGAATGTTCGAAGACATTTTCTCACACTCTTGAGATCGTTAATAATTATAACCAATAAAAATTATGACAATGAACTCAAATAATCTGTGTGAATAAAAAAAACGCGATGTATAAAATATTGACAAAGGATTTATAATATTAAAGACTGTAGATAAATATTTGAGTGAGTGATTTTGGTCTCAACTGTATGATTCTATAATTTAATTACAATACATAAGTAAATAGACTATATAACCCTGATTCTTATCAGTGTGGTTTTTCTAGTTGGAAACATTACCATATTATATAAAAAATAATTTGCCCACATATAAAAATATGTGATTTAAATAAATTAAACACAAATAAATTTATTCATTGTTTCTTGAACGATGATGTAGAACTCCGTTTTAAATAATTAATACGAATTAACACATCTGTTTTCTAGAAGCTTTATTTAATTTTATAGGAATGACATGTTTCACCTATTAGGTGAAGGTAGGCTTTATCAAATGTAGCGAAAATTAAACGTGTTTTTTTTTTTTTGTACACAACAGGTGGTTTGAACCTCATCTCTATCAAAATATTCTACTCTCATCATTCTTCTGACAGTTCCATGGCTCGGTTTCACATATAAACTAGGTTGGAACCAGATCTTCACTTTGAACGGCCATTTTCTGTTTTATTGATAATTCTTGTTTCTATATTTCTCGTAATAACTATTTTTAATTCACGATTCACTTGTTACCCGCACCAACACTTATTTCGGCAATACTCAAATAAAATGTCAGCAAAGAAAATTATAAAACAAACGATTTAGGTATAATATTTTCCTTCTTCAGCCTTTTTCCTTCACAGCTGGATATAGACGTTTTCCATTTTCTTCCACTCGTCCCTCTCTTATCTCTTCCGCATCCATGTTGTTCTAGCTATTCGGGCAATATCGCCTGTCCATCTTTTAGGTGGTCTCCCAACACTCCTTTACTTTTCTAAGGCCTCCAGTGAAGTATATTGAATCATCTGGTATAACCCTGTCTTGTTGTATGTCCAGCCTACTTTTTATCAATTTATTAATTTTATCTTTATATTCAATTTAGCTGTACGATCTATGATGTCGGCAACTTTTGTTCGGCGTCATATTTCTTCATTTATTATTTTGTCTGGAAGACTTCGAGCATTTGCCTTTCCGTTAATAATTGAATGCTTCTTTCTTTATGGACACTTTATGCTGTTAGAGTGGTTGGCTCTAGACTATATCGTCGGTTCAAAGGTAAGACTCATTAAGTGACATTTGAATTATTTATTTATTTTTTTGCAATTTCTGATCAGACTTGTGCATTCTACGTCAGAAAGTAATCACCAAGTGTTTTTATTAAAGAATTACTGTTATTCTTTAATAAATACGAGTACACTTGGTGATTGTTTTCTGATGTAGAATTCACAAAATGAGAAAATTTTGAAATGTCACTTAATGAGTTTTACATTTGAACCGACGATATGTAAGGATAGGCAGTGTGCATGCATCGAACATTTTTCTATTAAACATATTGGCACGTTTTCAAAAACTTCTTTCATTTTCCCAAAATTATGTTATTTAAAGTATGATGTAATTTAATTGTTATTTTATATTTTATATTTAAAATTGCAATTAACTTTTTCATATACCTTTAGGCTAATATTTCATCATTTATAATAGAGTGCCAAGATTGAAAAATTGGCAAAACTTTATAATTAATTGTTATGAAGTCACTATGGAGTTAGGTTAACTCTAATTAATATAAATTTTCATGCTTTAATCAGCAACCTGATAAGCGATAAAAAATTAACCGTGTTTGATGATTTCAAATAACAGTTTGCCGATACCACAATAACGACTAGCAATGACCTTTAAGATTTTAAAATCGCTCAGAGTATTGAGCCGCTTCTATAAAAATATTTAATATGCATAAATCATCAAAAATAGATAGGAAACGACCTTTCTCGGAGTGTTAGATCGCCTAGTGTAACGATTTTTATGTTTATTCGAACATTATCGCGTCCAAGGTCGGTTGGAGAGTGCATTTGACTTATAAATCCGGATAAATCACGGAATCCGAGCATCCTATCCGCACTAAAATATGAGCGGCCGTGAGCACACGGTTGTCTGAAAATATAATAATTTTGCATTTATATAATAATCTGATTATTAATATTATTATTATTTTTTTTTTTAAAGGAACATAAAAGTTCCCGCCACATACCCGAGGCTGTTATAGGGCATAGCGGCGCCCTTTTATCAGCCTCGCTCGTACACTCCCTGGGCCTGTCCCCGGTCCATCCGGGACTTACATTTAAATACGGCAACAACAAGGGGGAGCCAGACCACATTTAATCTACTCAATCTCACTTCTATGCTCCGCTGTCCTTTTTTTGAATAAATAAATAAGCATAATATATAATACATGAACATTTGAGGAACATTTATAAAAGATAAAATATACACCACAGGAATATACAGCGGGAAGAACAGGAGAGGCAGAGGAGACAAATGCGGGATGGGAAAAAAATAATAATAATAATAACGTAGTACAGTTTTTGGCATGTAGGACAAAGGACGAGGTTTAGGAAGCATTTCATAATATTAAATAAATAAATAAAACCACTACACAATTATTATTATGGCCAACAGGGAGAGGAACGAGACCCGTCACAGAGGGGCAACCTCCCTCTCCCAGCTGGAAAACAGCGCACCCTCAGAGGGTTATTGATATTAATTATTGTTCTTTAATCCATGGCGATGAGGTTCGCAACCCATCACACCGCGTCTCCCGCGGGGCGAAAAGAGAAGGATGGAGTGCCGCATCAGTAAAAGTGTGACAGTCCATTCTTTCTGCCTACCCTTTCGGGGAGACGGCGTGATGGTTAGTTAGTTTTTTAGTTTTTCTTTAATCCATATATTTGAGGACTCTCCGATTCATCACGGAAACGACAGTCCGAGACAGAGTGAAATATTCAGACATAAGGAAGATCTGCGATGTCCAAAATGCAGTGCAATGGAGAAGAACGAGAAGACATTACTGAAGTGACCATGAAGTGTTCTGAAAGAGTGATAAGTAAAGGTCCTTTTACACTAGACAGTTATCAGCCGATACCGACACGTCACGATAAAAATAGACTTGAATCTAACTGACTCGTTATCTCAAATGCTATAATAAAATTGCTGTCGGGGTTGCCAAAGAAAGCACCTACCTACATAAAATTGACACTTAATAAAAATGATCAAGATTTTTCAGGATGTGTTTCTTACTGTATATAATTCTTTTACATAGAATACCATTTAAATTCGCCATGCAGAAGGCGATTATCTCGGAATTTAAATATCATTCGAACGGAATCGGCATTAATTAAAAGTAACAAGACACCATCAAAACAAACAAAACGATTATTTGCTCAACGCAAACGCGTGACTTGTCGGTATCGGCCGATGATAGTCCAGTATAAATGGACCTTAAAGTGACAAATAAAATACCAACAGGCAACCAATCTTCGGGAAACTACTGGAAAGATGGCGAGACAGTTGGATATCTACATCCCAGGAACAGGCTTCGAGAAAAAACAGTCCTAAATAAAGAAAAACACGAATAAATTAATATTTTAGAAAAACACCAGAATATGAGATTGTTTTCATCTTTTCATAAATTATTTTCACACCCGAAATTCTATGGCTTCAGGAAAATCTTAAAATAGTTTGTTTTAACCGATTTATTGATCAATGTTATTTTCAATGTCAAATAAGAAGACAATTAATTTATTAAATCTACAATGAAATCAAAAACAGCAATAAAATATATAAAAAAATTCCATGTGAAAAGTCAAATAATTATAATATTTGCCAACAAAATTTTTCATGTTAAGATATATTTCGCACAAAATATTTCGAAATTTTTTTGTGTATTTTTTATACGACTCTATAAAATAAAATGTGATAAAATGCTAAATATTTCGGAACAATCTGTGCAACAGGTTGGGGCGTGATTTGCATAAAGGCATGCCTTGTCTGGAGTTAAAACACTATGGATAAATCGTGAACTCAATTAATCGGAAGATGTTATATAATGCCAATTTATGACCTTAAATTTAAGAGATTCTATGTTTTATTAGCATTTTTATTTCAAATATTTACTACTTTACCGAAATTAAGAAATATAATTTTCTTGCTTTGATCTTTTCGGAGCAATAAAGCTTCCGTTAACATTTATGTAATTTACGTGAACACCTTTAACTGGTTAAAAAAAATTACAAATTATTAACGAACAAAATGTTATTTAAAACATCGTGTAAATTTTATATTATAATTATAAAATAAAAAACCTTTGTTATTTCGTATTTCGCCATATTATGTTTTAATATTCTATTCTCTTGCATGCCATAATGGAGGGTATGACCGAGGGGACAAACTCTAGAGGACGTCCACGCCGAGAGTGCCTGGAAGACCTATTGGTGGACGTGCGCTGCTCATCATATGTAGATTTCAAAAGACAGGGAAGAATGGAAGAGAAGAATAGAGAAAATTGCTGCAAACCAATCCCAGGATTTAAACCAGAGATGAAGATTCTATATATTTTACATGATGATTGGGGGAATTATTATAGATTCAGTCATTTCTAGAAACCGGTCTAATTTTACTAAAATATTACTAAAAACCAGCCATCATAACAATGAAATTAAATTAAAACTTGAGAAGTTTTTATTTATTTAATAATTCATTTAAATATTAATTTGGTTTATTCAATATTCATGAATATTTAAAAATATATAAATAAAAATAATGAATAAACTTTCTCGAAAGTTTCTAGAAATAGAAAATTTAACTTTTTAGAATATGGTCAATTACCAATATATTATGGGCTCTCGTAACAAATGGTATAGTTTATAAAGATATGAATGGAGCATATTTGGCACTTACGAAATATAACGTTAATTTAACATATATTAAAGTACTTTTATGTTAAGAAATCAGTACGGTATATTTAGGATCTATAGATCACGACCCTCAGTAATGAGGAAACAAAAAATAAGTCCATTTCACCAGGTAACTATATTAAGATGTCTCCACTGTCAAGACAGATTCAAAAATATTTTAAAATTGTTAAAATATACAGTAAATAAAAATATAAATTATATCGTTTTTTGACATAAAAATATCTTCGATCAAGAAATTTCCCATACAAACTATTTGTTAATGTTGCATTTACTGTGGAGTTATGTAAATTTTTAAGCAAACACATATTTACACTACATTTTATCTGAGAGAAATAATAATATCCAAAGTATTAAAACTTTGCCGATTCAAGGTCTTAAACACCAGCCGTCAGTTTAGCAGCAAACGCAGTTCATATATCACGATTTAAACTAGATCTCACAGCTCGTGCACGACGATTAGTTTATAGAAGTGTTGAAAAAAGTCCATAAATTTTGCCGTAATTAGTAGAGAATGACAGGGTACGGCCGTGGAACGAGGATCTTTCAAAATGGTCTGGGTTAGGTCAAAGGGCATATTCTTTATATGTACTTTGATACAGAGTAGATCGAGGAAATATGGTGTGATCAAATTTATCAAAAATTGAAATCATGAATATCTGAAGTCTTAATGATAGAGTTATGTGAGTTGCATTTTGTGTGAAGATATAACATATGCATTTTCTTGACGTGTTTCTGTGACATGCAGTCTTAAAGTTTAGAAGCTAAAAAAATGTGTGAGAAAGCGAATAATTCAAGGAAAATGTTTTTTTTCATGTGAAGTGGCATAGTCTGCCTTATGTTCTTTTTTATTTATTCATTGGCTATTCGAATTCTTAAAAAAATCAAGCAACCAGCGTAAATATTCTTAAATAAGAGAGGAAAAAACTGGGGTTCCCATTTTGAAGAAAATACATTTTAATTTATTTATTATATATAAATACCAAAAATAAATTAGAATATTCCACAGGAAGTAAGGAATGAAATAAAAATGTTTTTTTTAAAGATAAAATGAAGTAAACACTTTACAATATTATATCTTATTGACAAGTAATCAGTGAAGTTGACCCATGGCCCCACTTTCAGATACAAAATTACACAAGACCCCCCTGGAAAAAAAACTGTTTTTAATTAAATAAAACGGAAAAATGTACTGAACTTTTTTCTTACATACTTACCTATAATGTTGTTAATAAGATACGCTGATACTTAAATCGTTAAGTAATGAATATTTACGAAATAATCGAGTTATTAATATTTAAAAGACGAACTGGATGAACTATCAATTACGGACCTGGTGTGAAATCATTAAAAACTATATTCAACTATGAAAGTATTTTTTTAAATTCAGAAAAGTATTTTTAGTAAAACAATTCAAAAAAATAAATTATAAATCAGTGAATAATATCAGAGAAAATGTTGAATTAAATTCATTTCTAATGCGAAGGATGATCCTGGTGATTATCTTTTATTTTTTAAAACAGACCACACATAGTATTTGAACATTCTCTGGCGGAGTTTCAACTTTACGTTATCATTGCAGAAGAGTGATTTAATTTTTTTTAACGTAGCTCTCGCTGCCTCAATTCTGCATTTTATCTCAACATCTGGGTTAGTTAGACATTGCGTTAGTATGCTGCCGAGGTATTTAAATTTTTCCACCCTTTCAACGTTAGGGCCGTTCAAATGCAATTCTGATCCACTGAAGTCAAGCCGTCCGAATGTCATCCATTTTGTTTTTCTGATATTTATTGTTAGCCACAATCTTTCACCGGACTCGTCAACAAGATTATTTAAGTAACTAACTAAACATTACGCCGTCTCCCCGAAGGGGCCGGCAGAAAAAATGGACTGCAATGCTTTTCTTTCATGACATACTTTTCTTGATTCTTTAACATTCATACATCGTATCATGCATGCACGTCGATTTCTCCTCACGTGACCAACATTCAATATTTGATTTATTTAATCGTGCCACGTTTTCCTCGGTCTTATTCTATGACTAGTTCCATTTACATGGTTAACATATACATCTTTACCATTCTTTCTTCGTTCATTCTTACCATGTGTCCAAACAATCTTAATGATCCTTGCATTATTTTGATCATTTTACTTTCATTCGCAACGAATTCACTTCTTATGTTTTCATTCGACAATCATACACAGGTTTTTTGAACGTTCGTCTAAGAGATCTCATTTATACTGCATTTATTCTACTTTCATCCTTCTTTTACCAGTTCTATGCAACGCTTCTATACATAAAGAACATGTCTGAATATGGAATTATCATAAAATAATAATTTTAATAATTTGTTACAAAAAGTCGATAATCGCTCATTGTTTTTTTATATATCAGGAAACTGTAGATTATATTTAATACCTTATGAAATCTACTAACAAACGGTAAACATGTTTTTTTAAACAATCGACATTGAATTTTCACTAATAACCGCTAGAAACAGCGTGAAGTTCGTAAAATTTAAATAACGCTCTTTATTAAAATCGTGCGCCATTAAAGTACTTAAATTGACGTAAGCAGTGTTTTAAATGAAATAATCCAATTTGTAGACAGAACGGTTCCGAGATAATGCAAGAATTGTGAGTAGTCAGTCTATTAGTAGAACTGGAGCGGTATTCTGTAGGAATATTAGTCAATATTTTCGGCCCTATGCAAATTGTGGCCTATGAATACCATCTGTCGCTTAGCTCCCATGGCTAGTCATCACGTTTCGATCCAAAAAAATACACATCTTCGGCAAATCGTGAGAGAATATCGCGTGGGGATCAAATGCAAAACAGATAGGTTTTTTTATTGAGTAGAATTTACTTTAAACAAAAAACAAAATTCGTCTACTTGATATTTTTGGTTTCAATGTTTTTTTCAATATTTCATAAAATATAACTTAAGTAAACTGACATGTACGTCTAATAAAATATGTTATATATTTTTTGTCAATATTGACTAAGATAACATTGTAAAATATTCGATCAGATAGGATAATTAATTAATATATATAAAATATACCAAAAAGTGTTGGATAGTTTTATTGAATTAACGTTATCTTTCATCCATCTAAATATTTATTTTTATGTATCAATAGTATAATATTATTTTATATTATTTAATGATATCAACAAACATTGTTAAATTGTTTTGAATACATTTTTTATATTACAAACAAATATGAATATGAACATTTAAATCGTTTATTAAATATTAGCTAAATGAAAGAATAATAGCTAAAGAGTATATTTAAAAAAACTTTCCACATTTTGTCTGAGCTTCTGGCTAAGTGACCTGCCCATTGATATTTTAGAGTCGCCACCCGGTGGATGATGTCAGTGACCTTTGTTTTTTCTCTCATCGTATCTTTTCTGACTCTGTCTCTTAGGCTTATTCCTAACATGGCTCTTTCCATGGCTCTTTGTGTCAATCGTAGTTTTTCGGCACTTTGTTTGGACAGTGTAACAGTTTCAAGACCATAAGTACCAACTGGCAGAACGCAGGCTTCATAGACTTTTCGTTACAGGTTGATAGGTATTTTCTGGTTTTTCAGTAAATACTGTAAAACATTTTATTTTATTTATTTTATTTCGCCATAAACTAGGAAAAATAATTTGATGGTTTTGCACTTGAGCACCTCACCTCAAGGCTACGACGAGCCGTTACGGCTCCCACCTCGACACCTGAACCGTCTGTTACACTCTTTAATCATCTGGATCACTATTGCCGAGATCTGTGATTAGCATTGTTTACTCTCGGCGGTCTTTCTAGCTCCGGATTGTTTGCTGATGCTACGATAGACGGCACGAACAACAATACGATGCTCTAGAAGATGGCATATCATCATGTCGTGTTCGGGAAGGGAAAGGCAGAGAAGATACAGCCCCAAGCATCCTGTTTCTTAGATTTTAGATTTGTTTGGTTTAAAAAAATATTTACATATTATGAAATGAGGCAACTTTTTTTCTATGTAACTTAAACATTCATAATAAAATCAGAAACTATTTTTTTTTATTCAAGACACCCAACTATATCAAAATTTAATTTAGATTATTATTGAAAACAATTCAATTTATATGATATAAAATATGATCATATTTATTTCAGATAGTAATACGAGTAGGCCGAACGGATAGTGACGTTGAAAGAAGGGTTGGTGCGGTTAACAAAGCGGAATGGAGCTTTAAAAATAGTTATTGAAAACAAGAATTTTTCAATGAAAGCGTAAATGGCCGTTCACAATGGAGTTCTGGTCCCAACCCAAGAAGGATGAGAGTAGAATAAATGCGGTCCCTAAGATGTATGTGTAGTAGAACTATGTACTACAGAATCTCAAATGCTGATATTAGAAAGGAATGTAGAGCGAAAGAAGGTTGTGATGGTATTGAACCATCGTAGAGAGAGATACGTGAATTCAGATGTACGAAAATAAATTCAAATGACTAGAAAATATAACACCTAACCAAGTGGGATGGATGTAGGGGTGCGGGGAGCAGAGGAGACGCAGGAAGATTTGGGGATGGGTTTAGGGCGCAGGGAGCGGGGAAGGGTAGTGGGCCAGGGAGAGAGGTAGCTCGGGGCAGTTGACTTTTGACCTGACGGGAAGCGGTCGCTTTTGGTATTAAATTCAGTGGGTGTTTGTTGTTTTGATTACCAAGAACTTCAATTTTATTTTGTATAAGTATAGTGGTACGAGGGTGCGGCATTTGCAGATTTAAAAATACTTTAGTCAATTCGGTGTCCAGAGCTGATCGACGGAAAGCTAAGTCTAGAATTAAGAATTTATATTTCAGGAAATTGGAACGTATGCGTTCGGCTTACTCCATGATTATACTATGCTTACGTTTATATATTACATACATGTACCTAAATATATATATATATATGTGTGTATATATATATGTATGTGTATGTGTATGTATATATATATATGTGTATATATATGTATGTATATATATATATATGTATATATATATGTATATATATATGTATATATGTACATGATATATTGATACCTTTCCTATACTGCACGTAATATAGTTCACTAACACTCGGGCCAACGCATCGCGCCCGAAACAGGTATTCACTAACTCATCGAATACTGAAATCTTAGTTATGGACATGTAGCGTTCTAACAAAATTTGCCATCTTCTATATAAATAAACATATAAACTTCGACCCATGCAAATTATGCTACATAAATATGGTTGACTGCTGATGAATGAAGACAGTTAGAGAAGTTGGGAAGCTCACTTCAAGAGCCCGCGCCATATACAGACTCATATAGATAAGTAGGTGGAAGACCCTACTATCGCGTCTGCGGGAATTCTGTCGTGGGTGGGCTAACTTCGAAAACCCCCGATAGGGTGATGGCCAAGTTCATGGGTTTGAATCCCCAGGTCCACTGATTAAGGGTTGGAAGGTAGAACGTCTGGTCTCCAGACGATTCTGCTGTGGAGCAGTGGAGAAAAATCATCAGTCTGACGAAAAGACTGGTTCCCCGCGATACTAACACTATCATATCCCAGTTCCCACAAATCCTTATATACCTAATATATTATATTTTGACATTGAATTGCTATATAATTTGTACCTTTCAGGAAACTGTCCTTTATTGCATCATTATTACATTACGCTCTGATTTAAATTACTGTACATCGTATTTGTTCCAAATTATTTGTGAATGTTTCTTCCAGGGCTGCCACATTTTCTAGAGATAATATTTTGAATTATATTCTGTAAACTTAGAGATATTTTAGGTTGTTTGGTTTAGATGTTCCTAGGAAATATTGAATGACATATAGTTTGATTACACGTGGGTTTGTCAGGATTGCTTAGAATATTCGGAAGGGTTAGGAACGATTAGCTTTAGAATGAAATTATCAGTAATCGCCAAATAAAAGGGCTTGGATTACATCGGTCATAACGCAGGGTCATACGGTATTATTTCTAGACGATCACGAAGGCCAACTCGCGTAAGGTAAAACACCTGTAAGCTCCGTACAGGTGGATGAAGAGGGAATAACCGGAGGAAGCTCCACCATTCGCGGAGGAAGGTTAGGAGGGATTCTGCTTAGGTTCCTCACGGACAAGGGCATTCTATCACATTCGGCGCCGTGTCCAGGACGGGTCATCACAGTGATGATGACCAGGATGGAACTACCATAGTAGTTGATGATGACCAGGATAGGACTGGAGAAGGAGAGGAATCCTTCCACATCAGGTCCTCGTGGTTAGGGCATTCCATCACATTTGGTGCCGTGACCAGGATGGATTAATTCATCACAGGTGTAGATCGATTCTTCACATTAGGTGCCGAAGTGCTTAGGATGAACTACCATAGTAGTTTATCATAACTTGGAAGGATGGGAGGCGATCTCATCACAGTTAGGTGTCCTCATGGACAGCTCGTTCCATCACAAGGTATTATGAATAAAACTATGAAATGATCGCTGCGTTGGTTCGGACGTATGGAGCGCATGCGTGAAGAAATAATGGTTAAAAATATATACGTTAATGATGTAAATGGAGTATGCAGTCGAAGTAGACCAAGGAAAATATGGCATGACCAAATTAATCAAATTTTTTGGTCATGTTAGAAGCTGGAAGAATCGACGTGCGTGTATGACTCGCTGTATGAATGTGGATGGAACTCGAAAGGTATGTCAGCATAGAGTAGTGTGGCGTTTCATTCTCTGCCTACCCCTGCGGGGAAAGGGCGTGATGGTTTGTTATTGTTATTGTTTATTTCAGACATCTAAAAATGTCCATCGTTCTGATGATGGTGACTGCAGCTTTAATTCAATATTTTATTATATGAAAATAAAATTTAAATTTGTGTTGTTCCATATATTCTTCATATTATATCCTTCTTCATTATGTAATTTCATGTGCAATAATGTATTAAAATGATTCATTATATTTTTTACGAATGACACATTTCGGCCATTGAAGCCATTAGCATGCTAAAATTTCTGAAAATCAGATGTTTCTTTCGAATTTAATAGTTCCTCTATATTCGCCTTCACTTCGTTGTGGATTTGAATTTTATATACGAGTTATAATTGTATATAATTGTATGACGTTTTACAGCATTATTCAAGAAACAATCAGTATTTTAAGTTGACCTAAAAAAAGTTTCAGTTTACTCAGAGAATATACAAATATGAAATTTAAAACATTAAATTAATTGATAGCGTAACGCTATCAATAGTGTATTAAAATTAATGATTTTGTAAAACGTGTTCCATTTTAGGGTCTTAAGTACTAAAGTAATATCGAGAATTGATAATTTTGTTCTTGAGGTATTGGTAAATACAAAATTAACGTTATTTTTCACTTAGTGCATTCACAATATTTAAAGGCCCAAATGAATAAAATTACCAGCGTTCTGCTTACTGGCTAATTATCTCAAATGATGACATCACGAAGCTTTTAAAGTGTTGCGAAATATCGGTCAAAATCACGCCGTGAATTCGCTGAGCTGCCCATGACTCCCACAACCTTGGTGCATGATCGGATGCTACACTACGGATCCGAACGCGGTCAGAAGTATTATCTGTTGCATAATGCAATATCGTTGGATTTGTTTACATTCGAGATGTATTCGTAAGATTTATTGGAGTAATGCAATCTCAAAGTTTTGTTGGGTATTGTTTACTGCTCTTGCAGTGGCGTTGTGTGATTTTAGTAACGCATCATACACAGTGCTTCGAACAGTTAACTACTTAAGGCAACATAAAACAACGGAAAGAAGAAAGCAATTTATACATAAAACAAAGAAAAATAAAATATATTGTTTATTGGGACTTTTGTAGTGTTGCAAGGGTGGTAAAGTTGGAGCTAAATTAAGTTTGAAAAACTCTATGAAAATATTGTATTTTCACACACTAAAAAAGGAAAGTCTGTGTCCCAAAACATGTTTGTGAAAGGTGCAAAAAAGTATTGTGAAAATATTAAAATATGAATCCACAACACAAAGGAACGGGGAATGTAGAAGAAACTCAACAAAATTATTCAATCAGTTTGCACCCTTTCACAGTTATTGGCTTTTGTTTTAAACACCAATCGGGATCAAAAACTCCTTTTTAGATTTTTTGATACTTGGTACCTTTATTACGTCAGCACTCAATTTAATAAGAAGTTCTATAGAATAGACATAGATTTAAATATTGCCATTTACTATATACTTGGATATCGACATCTTATGTATTAGTGAAAGTACGTTCAGAAGGCAAACTCTATCAAACAATATATTGTTTTCCTTAAATCTCTCATATATTCTTCGTACATAAACTATTCTCAAATAAATGCCTGAAACAGTATTCACCAATGTTTGTAATTTGTTTTGAGAAGTTTGGATTATTTGTGTAGGTGGAAATGACTAATCCAATTTTTTTAAATAATTTAATCTAGACTGATTATTTTGTCAACACAATAAAACATGAAATGATGAGGGTCCTAAGATACATTACGATGAAAACTCTCCTAGATCGTGTCCGTAACGCAAACATGAGGAAAACTTGCTAATTAGAGGTAATCGTTTGGTGGAGTAGATCTAGAAGAAGATACTAAAGGGACCTACAGCCAGAATGGATAGTGACAGACTCGCACATACAGCCGCATATGTAATACCTTCTGGACGTCTAAAAGATTGAGGAATAGCTGAACTTGATCATCCCACGAGGAGACATGAAATCTGATCGTCAGATCTATAAAAAAAGAAAACATGCATCTTACAAAAGTATTTTCAAAACATTGATACGGATATTTGTCTTTTTCTTTTTTTATATACGTTGTAAATACAACACTAACTTTAAAAAAAAAATTGAATTACATATCAGACATGTTTCGGACATTAGGTCCTTCTTCAGTGATACATATTATAAAGATACACATTGAAAATATTATAAAATTGTTTACAAATAAATTTATTTCATATTTAAAAATAAATCATTATAAGATCTATCAAAACTGATCATATTTGTAAAATTTTTTATAATATTTTAAATATGTATCTTTATAATATGTATCAATGAAGTAGGACCTAATGTCCGAAACATGTCTGATATGTAATATTTTTTTAAAAGTTAGTGTTTTATGCACAAAGTACTCGTATATAAAAAAGAAAAAGACAAACAGAAGAAAAACATTGATACAGATTTCTAAATAAGTGCTCAGTTATTACAATATAAACGATTTAAAAAAACGTCCATATCAGTAGAGCAATTATTCATTTATAAATTTCTTTACAAAGATTTACTGAAGTGAGAGTTTTGTTTAATTGAAACATCATGTAAACAGACTCCATCTTCGGCGTGAGGGCAACACGCCCCTGGGAAGCATTGTTCCCACGCCAGTAGAAAATGAATTGAATTTAACATTGTAAACGGAAAGGCAAATGAAGTATTGATTGAATTGGCAAATGGATTAATATTTCCCTCGCTGCAGTAAATCATGCTCCTAGCTTTATCGAGCAAACGGCGAGCGGAGACAACCTAATGATTGTACATGATTTTGATGGACATGGTTTATTGCGGCAGCAGCGAGATGGAATGAATTAAACAGCTCTATTGTAGGAAAATTCACTTCCCGAATGTCGACCGTCTATCATCTGTACATTTATATTATATCTCAACAGATTTGATTATTGATTATGTTTATTTAATAATTTTAATATTGACAAGTTGTCTTTCGATTTAATTTTTTTTTTTTTAATAAATGAAGATTATATTCAGTAGGCATGCCTTTAACAACAAACTAACTAACTGATCATCACTCCGTTGCCCCTGAAGAGAAGACACTGAGGATGAACCACCATACTGCTTTATACATTGTAACAAGCATTATTTTGTTGAATGTCTCTTTATATCATTACAACACGAGCTGTAAAGAGTACGAGCTCGTATAGCTATTATATAGATTCTCATGACATGTGATAAGCAGCTTATCTATCGCCATATTATTGTCTAGTGAATTTGACAGCAGACCAAAGAGAATCACACTGTCATCGCCGGGACCTTCGGTGTGGCAATCATATATATTGCAACTCTGCCACGAAGGTAGTCAATCATATGAACATATTTGTATGTAAACAAGTTACAATACAAATGATTTAACTAAAATCTCTTGATGGAAGTTCATTTTAAATAATTATTTAATAAAACGATTTTTTTCATAACTACTTCCACAAAAAACATCGTTTTATTTAATTATTATTTAATATTAATGTAGTTATAAATTTGTATTTAAACAACTTCATTCCTTAAAACAACTAACCGGTTTTGCTCCCACCGGAGCTTCGTCAGGGTTATAAAAGGCAGTGTCAATTATGTAATTTTCATGGTATTTGGTAGTTAAAAAAAAATCATATGTAAAATTACCTGAAATTCGTAAACTTTTTTTTTTACTAATATTTGACCGTGAACACAAAGGTTTAAAAATGAGAGCTTGAGATTGATGCTACAACGGGCATTCCAGAGATATCAACTCCCGGTAAATACGAAAACTCTTCAGCGATGCTTCTTCATAAAGCATATTCCAAAAAAAGTGTTAAAATTAAAAAAAAAAAAAATCTGCATATCTATCATTATACTTATTTTTTAAATAATAATTAAAATCCGTATCATTTAAAAATACTTGCCCTTTTGTTGTATATTTTGATGACGATTTTTTTCTTCAAATCTATTTTTCTTGTTCCTTGTATTTCCCAAATTAGTATGACTATTCTAATTTATTTGCTCGGTATTTTTAAATTCATTAAGGCGTGAATCAGATAACCTAAATGTCAAAACTATTATATGACTTCAATGGTTGCCATAAATGTCAATGGATTCATCAAACAATCTATTGATATTTAAATAGTTTACCTAGAAACGGCGTTTTTCCTTAAGATTTATAATTTTATTAGCCATTCATCAGAACAATCAGATGTCGCACATTTCAAGGCTAAAACCACAATTTCAAGGCCATTAATTCATTTAATAACGCTTTAGCAATGTATAATTCGCCTTGCTATAGCTGACGCATTCCCACATTTCCACTTAAAGTTGTCTTCGCAAACAAAATATTATCATGAACTGTAAATTTGATGCGCTCAATGATGTTCTTATACCGACCCTTATATATGGAAGCAAAGTATGCAACTGGCAATAGAAGAATGAAAATAGAATATGTGTATGATTTTCGAATGAAAATATAAGAAGTGAATGCGTTGCGAATGAAAAAATAATGAAAGGTCATTAAGATGGTTTGTTACACAGATGGAAAAAATTTGTTGATTGATAAAACAAATTGAACAAGAAATAGAGAAAGACAAGGAAAACGTGGCACAATCAATGTAATGTTGAATGTCGGCCATGTGAGGAGTCGGAGAAATCGACGTGCGTGCATGACACGATGTATGAATCTTGAGAGTCAAGAAAGAAAAGTATGGCAGTTTATTATTTCTGCCTACCCCTTAGGAGAGACGGTGTGATGGTTAGTTAGTCAGTTAGTTACAATGGCTAAGCAATAGAAAATATGTCATTTTCGTAAAATAACTAACAAACTAACTAACTAACTAACTAACTAACTTACCATCACGCCGTCTCCCCGAAGGGTAGGCAGAAAGAATGGACTGCCAAACTTTAACCGATGCGACACTCCATCCTTCTCTTCTCGCCCCGCGGGAGACGCGGTGTGACGGGTTGCGAACCTCATCGTCACCAATAGGCATCTTTCGCGCACACTCCCAACATCCACAAAATAAATCTAAAACAAATAATATAAAATACACTGATAATAATAATAAAAATAATTTAACACAAAATGTTATTTTTAGATGGTGCACATATTGTCTATTTAATTTATGTTCTACGTATTCACCGTTTTTTCTCGTAAAATACATTGAAAGCGAAATTTTGAGAGATTATTATTTTGAGATGATAATAACTGTACTCTTTCTTAATATTCAAAGTCAAAAATAGTAATATTGTAGTCGTTACCCGGATTCATTTGAATTGAAATGACATTACCATAAAGGTTTTTTCTTACCGGAATACTGAGAAACAAAATACTCTAACAGACGAATAATATACTCAAAGACCAGTTGCAATAAGAGTTTGATAAGATATTCACTGTTGTATACCAGAATTTCATGTGGAATATTTGATGACGTAATGCAATAATAAAGTTTATTTAACCACTTCGAACCACATAACAGTAGAATGCTACCCAAAACCCGATTTATGAACGACGCCTTTATCAGTAATGTATTCAAATCGCCCCACATCAAATGTTCTTGGTATTTCGTGATCTACTTAGTAGAAATACACCCGTCATACAAATTTCAAGATAAGCAAATGCGAGTGTAATGCATCATTTGCATACGAATTTTCTATTTTGCATTCGAATTAAATTTGCCGCCTTTTCCCAAAATGTTCGTAATTTTCTATATTCAAAAATATACTGATAATTCGATAGTTTGTCTTACTTTAATGATGTCGTTCCTATAAATTAGCAGCTTTAGCCAGGAAGGTTACAGAACATGTCATACATAAATATGTTTGGGATGACCATGAAATATAAATCGAACGGTTCTTTTAAAACAAATCAAACCAATGTTTATTTTTTTATATACTTTGTTGTATTCAATACTCAAATTGTGAGTGTTGTATACAAAGTATATAAAAAAAGAAACATTAAATATCTACAACACAAAGTTATAGCGAACATAAAGGAAAATCAAACTAAGTTTAGATAACAAATGTTTACTTCAATTTCAATCATTATTATTATAGACCGTTGTAGTGATCCTCTAGGAAGGTCAGAGCTACCAATAGAAGTCGATTTCGATCATCACCAGCTACAGCTCTAACTCATTGGTTCATTTAGGTTCTTTATAACAGATTGAAAATCCAAGTAATAATTTCTCAATAATTTTCGCTTGTGACTGTATAATTGGTGATATTTTGTTGTATGATATAATTATATTTTTTATACAAATTTCCATCTGAAAATTCTTGCACTATGTAATTGTAGAAAATATTTAAATCGTTTCCAATTATCATTTATTTCGTAAAAGAATACCATCTCTAGTTTACGAACAATATTTTTTCACAGGGAAATTAATTCCAATTAATAATCGTATAATTAATAGAAAAATATGAATGATTGGCCTTGTCATGTTTTTCTCAGCCAAGCTTATTTTTTTTCATTCACACTTCTTGGTGTATTGTATATAACATTTTAAACATGACATCCTCGTCTATTTATTCGACTGTTCAAACTATCAAAGAGATTCTTTCCGTAAATATTTTGAGGATTTTATTATCTGGGTATATTCCTTTTTTATTAAAAAAAAAAATCTAAATATAATTATAAATGTTGTTGCGATAGATTTATAAAATAACATTTTATCATTTGTATCAAATGAAGGTTTTTTGAGTGGTGTAAGAGAATTTTATGTATATACTGAAGTCGGAATATGTATCTTCTCCTGGACCTCAATTAATAATCAAATTACCAAAAATATTTGTCATTTTCTTTTTTTATATACTTTGTATATAAAACACTATTTAAATTACATATCAGACATGTTTCGGATAACCAGTCCTTCTTCAGTGATACATATTATAAAGATACATATTTAAAATATTATAAAATTGTTTACAAACATGATCAATTTTAACATCTGTCGAAATTGATCATATTTGTAAACAATTTTAGAATATTTTAAATATGTATCTTTATAATATGAATCACTGAAGAAGGATTGGTTGTCCGAAACAAGTCTGATATGTAATTTTAATAGTGTTGTATATACAAAATATATAAAAAAGAAAAAAACAAAGAAAACATCTACAATACAAAGTATGGCGAAAGTAGAAGAAAATAACAAAAATATTTTTGAATCATGATGAAAAATATTTAAAAAAAGTATTGAATATTATGTAAGTAATTAATTTTTTTATTAATTTGGTTCAGCGTTGTCTTGCTGTGTGGTCACCCCGGTGCTCTAATACCCAATAGGTAACCACAAGCCGCCAGATGTGGAGCCATTAGCCGCCCGTATCTGATACGGTTTTTTACTAAGTCCACGATCATCCGCGACGTTCCCTGAAGATTTACGATAATGTTCCGATCTGATGTTGAAATATCTCAGTGTTTTGGTTTAACGACTGGAAATCTAAATAAAATAATCGGTGACAAAATTGAAATACTCGAAGATGGTCGCAAAACAACTAATATATTTTTCCTGACGAATAACCGGTTATCTGTGGCGGCCCGCAGCTTTTAGAAACAGTGCTCTTCTAACAACAACAACAACAAACCATCTTGCCGCTTCTCCGAAGATTTAGGCAGAGAGAATCAAACCGCCACACCACTCAATCCTGACATAAATATCTTGCTTCCTCCACAATCGTACTGCGAGTCATACACGCACGTCGATTCTTCTTACTTCTAACATGGGCGATTTTTAAAATAGATTAATCTGTTCATGCTAAGTTTTCATCGGTCTCCCACAACTGCGTACTACATTCACACTATTCTTCCTTCATCCATGCGTTTCATATGTCCAAACCAACGCAGTGATCCTTTTATAATTTTATTCATTATATTTTCTTCCGCTCTATTCACACTGTTCACGTATACTTTCTTAACCATTCTTCCTTCATCCTTGGGTTCCATATGTCCAAACCAACGCAGTGATCCTTTCATAATTTTGTTCATTATACTCTATATTCCATCCTTATATCAGAATTTGAAATTCTGACTTACCCATACGCCTAAAGCATCTCATCAAACTTTATTAGTGTGAGAGTTCATACTAAAACTCCATTATGAATATAAATGTTTGGTCATGTTTGCTTCATTTATATTTTTTTGTTTCCAATACGAGTGCTCTTATAAATATTAATAACTTAATTTTAGATAAACTGAAGGCATCAACATAATTTTTTTTTGGTTTATTTTTCTCGTAACGCTTCAAATTTTTATAGTTTCAAGATTAGTGAAACGATATAAATTTATTTTCGAAGGCATTATCAAACATATGAGGCGAAAGGCGACACATGTTATTCCTATAAACAATAATAAAACACATAAGATGTCTCTCTAATAATAATTTTCTGAATTCGCAAACTACCACATTGAAAAATATCACATATTTAATAAAGATAATGGCGTTGAAATTTTGCATGTTCATAACAGAAATATACTCGTAACTTGGAGCAATCTCGAAATTTTAGAAATTAAAAAAGCAGTCAAAAATAAAGAAAATAGTATAAATAAACAAATAAATTTAACGTAAAGTCCTAACATTGATTTATTTCCTTTGCTGTAGGTAATTACCTGAACCCCAATAATAACTTTAAATTATTATTTTTAATTTTAAATTGATTCATAATATTTGTTATAACAAAAGCATAAACGTACCAAAATAAACCTTTATAACATCTGTCAAAACTGATCAAATTAGTTAACCTATTTATGTTGTCCGAAACATGTCTGATATTCAATTTTTTTTTAAGTTAGTGATGTGATAGTGATCTACAATACAAAATATGGCGTTCATAGAAGAAATAATAGAACTTCTAGAAAGTAGACTTTTCATTCGTGTTAATTATTTTATAAGGAGTTTTACATCATTGTTCAAGAAAAAATAAATATCAAATTAACCTTTTCCTTATTTCTAATTAAAACACAAATTTTAACGGGATACCCAGGGTCCAGCACCACAGATAAAGGATAAATTCAGCACCGTAAACAATGTTTTTAAACGTGAACATTTCAGAATATAACAATGAAATCCTGTTCTTTCATTATTTACTAGCTTTTTTATCTCGAATGTAACCAAACGCCACTGCTGGTAACAGGTAAATTGGATAATAAATTCGTTTATTTACATCTAGGTCGTTAAGATATCGATCAAGCGGCGTATTATATTCCAATAATTCTCCGATTCGTGTCCCAAGACGGTGCCTAGGTACTGATTTAAGACGGTATTAGGGATACTGATCCATATGGTGTAATGATGCTTCGTAGGCCACACTCGGTCCAGACAGATTCCAAAAGAATTTTAATTCCGTACAAGAGAATTTTGTATGCTGTCGTTGTAGAGTCATATCCAAAATTTATCATAAAACTTATGGTACTAATTTCTTGCAATCATTATATGTATTACATTTTAGATCATCTTTTTCTGTACCCTTATATTTGATTAATGTGTAAATTAAATTGATTTCACTAATTTTAAATGTAGAGAATAAAAACACAAATAAAGGGAAATGAAAGCATGGAACTGGCAAAAGAAGGATGAAAGTAGAATAAATGCAGTAGAAATGAGATCTCTTAGAAGAA
Source organism: Lepidostoma basale (assembly GCA_022606425.2). Lineage (NCBI taxonomy): Eukaryota > Metazoa > Arthropoda > Insecta > Trichoptera > Lepidostomatidae > Lepidostoma > Lepidostoma basale. The sequence goes on along the minus strand of JAHDVF020001396.1, from coordinate 144,819 downwards.
TGTGTGGATACTTGTGTATGAGAGTGTCGAATGAATATATAAGAAGTGAATGGGGGGAATGATGGTGTTATGAACAAAATAATGAATGGACCATTAATATGGTTTGGATATATGTAAAGAATGAATGAAGAAAGAATGGTAAAAAATATATATGTTAACGATGTATATCTGCGAGTGTCTTGCTCCGAATATGGAAATGGCACTTTTACCGCTCCAAGTAACAACGTACGATTCGATATGAATATCAAACGCTTTATTTTTTTTATCGACATTACGTTGGTGCATCATGTTCAAAACTCGAATGTCCGGAGTGATGTAGGTCTATTTGTCCCTGATAATTACCTTCGTCAAAGACAGCACAGATTGTTTTATTTGCCGCGCTGCAGAAACAACTTGCCAATGGTTATGCCTGTGGGTAGGGCAATCTTATTGCTTAATCGGATCGCCTCGGAGGTCGACATACTTCGTGATAGTGTGAGTTGCCTCAGGGATGCAATATCAATGTTGTGATTGTTATCTCTGATGCCGAAGTATTTATGTGTATTTTGATATTTTTCTTAATGTTATTTTGAATATATGATATAATTATGTAATTTTGAAGTTACAGGTGACTTGGACACATCTGTAATGTTTGTAATCTTCATAAATAAATAAATGAAATGAAAAAATGTGGTCGTTGTCAAATGTAATTAGTTGATATTTTTATGATAGCAGAATAATCAAATGGAACCAAAAATAGACGAAGACCAAGGAAAACGTGGCATGATCAAATAAATCAAATTTTGAATGTTGGTCATGTGAGGAGTCAGGGAAATCGACGCGCGTGCATGACACGGTGTATGAATGTTGAGAAAGCGAGAGAAACATGTCAAGAAAAAACAAGATAATGAACTCATAGAACAGGTCCAAAAATGCAAATACTTGGGCATAGATCTCTCATGCCAAACGGATCTCAATAATGAAGTTCGCGAGTAAACCACCAAAGCGGCTGCAATATCTGGATGCTTGAAAGATTTTGTGTGGAAAAACAAGCATATGCGAGAAGAAAGCAAAGTGGGAATATATTACACATGTGTCAGATCCATAATGACTTATGGTATAGAATCGAGGGCTGACACAAATAGAACCAAAGCACTATTACGAACCGCCGAAATGAAGACACTCCGCGCTATTCTGGGCAAAACACTGAGGGACAGAATCAGAAACGCGGTAATACGTGAGACCTGCGGTACCGAAGATGTTGAGAGATGGGGCAAGAAAAGAAGACGCTTCTGGCGCGACCACGTAGAACGAATGAGCGACGGCAGACTCCCCCAAGCAGCCGCAAACAACGTGTTAAAGGGAACTCGCCAACCCGGAAGACCTGCGAAAAGATGGCGAGACAGTTAGAGTTCTGTGTCCCAGGAGACCTCAGCGTCATAAAAACAGATCCACAGATCTATTAAATGAGGAGGAAGAAGAAGAAGAAGAAGATATATTTTCCATTCATAAATAGTTTACATAGTATGTAGTTCAAATTGACTAGAATGTATGCAGTTTTTAAAAAGAAAAATATTCTAAGTAAATTTAATAGCACATCCCATAAATTTGATAGCACGAAGTCTCCATAGTTTCAAAAGAATAAACCCTATACAATTGTAATTGGTTCATATTAGCATATTATGTATTTCATTGTGAATATATATACTCGCTTTTATGTAAAAATATCATTTATATTTCAGATTTTTTAAGGTATTTTGCTATTTCTATAATACCTTTGAATCAAATTGCCACAACAGTTTTCATTCAATTTAAATGAATGCCCTTTTACAGTCTGAATAATTGAAGTGAAGCGATTCGTCAGGCAACCCCAGTACTCGAGGCTAGAAGATCAGTGAAGATGGCTGCATTAGACGCATGTCGATATCTTTTGATTTCTATTTTCCAGATAACAGTATTCACCTGGATTGCCATATTTGTACGGAGATCACATCATGGGAATAATAAGATTTATCAACTGTCTGCGAGGGAGATATATTTTATGCATCGTAAATTGCCGCAAGAAATAGTTACAAATAATCATAAATCCTTAAGACGTCAATGATTATTGTATTTTAGATTGATTTAATAGTAGCTTTACATTTCTCTCATTTTTTTTTAAATATTTTGTAACCTTATTTAAGATTTTATTTTATTTTATAACCTTAAGAAATAAGACCAGAAAAATAATAGGGTTAATTTGAAGACTCCAGGAGAAAAACAAGGAATGTCAGTAGAAGGTTAATTTGAATAAATTGAGAATAAAGCTAATCAAAGTCTATATATTTCTTAGCAATTAGCAATCGATTATTTGGTCATAGTCGATGACACACATGATTTTTGAATATGAAAATTTAACTGTGGATAGATACGTACAAATGCCGCTAGATGGCATTATTACATTTATTTTGAATTTTAACTGACATTCCTTGTTTTTCCCCTGTAGTCTTCATTTATTCAAAAAATATTTTTATTGTTTTAAAATTTATATAAAAAAATTCAGTGAGATTTAAAATATTATGAACAAAATATTGAAATGATCATTAAGATGGCTTGGACACAAATAAATAATGAATAGAGAAAGAATAGTATAGAAAGTATATGTTGACAACGTAAACGGACTAGAAAAAGACCGAAGAAATCGTGGCACCATCAAATAAATCATACATTAAATCGACAGTGTGGCGGTTCATTTTTTCTGCCTACCCCTTCGAAGATATGGCGTTATGATTAATTTGAATTATCTTTGAGTTTAAAATTATAAAATATTCATTCTCATCAGCGTCATTGAGCGAAAACTCAAAAGCATCACATTTACAATGTTATTAGGTTTTTTTTCTGATTTTGCATTTGAATGTACCCCTGGCTGTACCCAACTGATTTCTTTGCTGGGTATGCTGACTACCAACCATTGGAAATAAGACGAACTATCCACCTGGGTGTTCACTTTTTTCAACTGATTCGTGGTCGAATATATAACTCTGATATTTTGAATGACTTGACTTTGTTTGTCCCCGACAATAATCTGCGACAATGGCAACATAGATTATTTCACCTGCCACTCTGTAAAACCAATCTACCTAAGGTAATGCCCGTGGGCAGGGCAATAGTCCTTCTAAACCGCATCTCTTCGGATGTGGACATCTTCCACGATAGTTAGGCTACCCTCCGAAAGCATCTATCTCTTATGTATTAAATTGCTATTTGCTTCTCTTCTTATTGAACAAAAATGTTTGTCTTTACCAAACTGTTCTCGAATATGTTTTTTTTTTAATTGTCTTGTTTTTCTTTTTTTTCTTACTTGCTCTCATTTGTTTTCTTATTATATTAATTGTAATTATTTTTTAAAAAAATTGTTAATTTTATTTTATAAACGATTTGGATTTGTTATTCTGTAATTTTTAAAAAAAAATTGAATTTAATTGAATTGAATAAGTTGAATATTTACTGGGCTTACTTAAAATAACAGTGTGGTGATCCATTATTCTTACCAACTCTTTTAGAGAGACGATGTGGTGGTTATTTATATAGTTTGTCATAATAAAAAATATTATTATATTATTAATAACATAGAACATGCACCAAGTATCTGCGTATAGACCTGGTGGGAGGAACTGATCTGCGGGAAGAAATACCAGCCCAAGTAAACAAGGCAGCTGCAATCTCTGGCGCTCTAAAATACACATTATGGAAGAAAAAAAGACATGGCCATTGAGAGTAAGATGAGAATCAATAAATCATGCGTAAGACCAATAATAACATATAGCGTCGAAGCAAGGGCAGACACAGTAAGTACCAAACAAGTTTTGAGGACTTCAGAGAATAAGAGATTGAGGACGATAGCAGGGAAGACACTCAGTGATCGCGCGAGGAACACCAAAATAAGAGAGATATGTGAGGTTGAGGATATTATAAGATGGAGCAGATGGCGAAAGAGGGACTGGTATGGTCATATTCAAAAAATGGACACCACCAGACTCTCCTACTCGTATATTGCCCTACATAATCAACCTCATAGGACTCGTCCTCGTGGAAGAACTCCTAAAAGATGGAAGGACAGCTGGGAGTCTATCTCACAGGAGGAGCAACACTCTGAAGAACAGACCACATAGGTCTACAACATGGAAGAAGAAGAAGAAGAAGAAGATGTATTAACAATAATCCCTCAATAAATAAAGTGAATCAACTCTGTTTTAAATACTTGTGTAAGTTACGTAAGTTAAGCAGAAATAGAAGTTATATTAAGATGCATATTGAGTACCTAATTTGAGGCTTAGACAAATATTTATGAAGACCCCGACTAAGGGCTCCGGAGTGTAAGGCGTGTGGAACTAAGCAGTGAATGACGACATATTCGACAAAAAGCCGTACTAGCGGCAGAAGCGTGTAATTACGGGTGTGATTAGTAACAGGATACCGCGATACGTGGAACAGGTGTTCCTCATATTTTAACGATTTGGGAGATCATATGATATACGGAATACGACCTCCTTTTCATATAAATCTGTGTTTTATTACCCCGGCATTGTGAGTGTTCCAGAAAAGCTATCTCTTTCCAAAATAAATTAACCAAACATTATTGGTCCCAGTAATGAAATTTCATTATTGATTTACTGATTACGGGCGCATTGTTTTCATTGGGAGCGCTGTCCATTTTCTCTACTTACCCCTCCAGAAAAATGGTTTGATTGTTTGTTATCGGTTGTAATTAATTGACTATTTTATATTAAACTTGGTTTTATTATGATATGACATATTCTTAAAAATGGGAATCAGAAAAATATATATATTATACTCATATATTCATTCGACTTATTGTAGTATAATAATGAATGGTATAAGCATAACGATAGTCGATGATATTTCTGTCTTTTTAATTATAAATTCTTATCAGATTTTTTAGTAGAATGCCCTTTAACGTATAAACACATAGATATTAGTTTAAATATCTAATTACTATAGCATTTAATCAAATATTAGGTCCTTACATATGAAATTGGCGTTTTGCCGTACTGGCAACTTTGATCTCAAATATCTTCTCTTTGGTTAAGAATTCCAAATTCAAATTTATACAGCTATTTACTCAAGTATTTGTGTTTCGAAAATTATAATTCATTTGTTTTTTCCTCAATTGTTTTTTTTCTTTGCGTCACTCAGTTTACAAAATGGAAAACTTGAAATATCGCGTTATTTACGAGTACGAGTTCCACCGTGGCACCAGTGCTGCAGAAACGGCTCGAAGGATTAATGATGTGTATGGCGACGGTGCCGCAAAAGAAAACACAGTGCGTTTTTGGTTCCAACGTTTTCGTTCTGGAAATTTCGACCTGCAGAACAAGCCCCGTGGACGGCCGGAGACCAAAGTTGATAATGAAAAATTGAAGGCTATTGTGGAAGCGGATCCATCGCAAACCACGTCCGAGTTAGCTGCAGGCTGCGGTGTTAGTGATAAAACTGTTTTAATCCACTTGAAGCAAATTGGGAAGGTGAAAAAGCTTGAAAGGTGGGTACCTCACGAATTGAGTGAAGCAAATCAACAAACGCGCGTTGACTGCTGCGTTGCATTACTCAACCGGCACAATAATGAAGGGATTTTGAATCGAATCATTACCTGTGATGAAAAGTGGATCCTGTATGATAATCGGAAGCGCTCATCGCAATGGCTGAACCCTGCCGAACCAGCCAAACCATGCCCCAAGCGAAAATTGACTCCAAAAAAGTTACTTGTGAGCGTTTGGTGGACTAGTGCTGGTGTCGATCACTACAGCTTTCTTAAATCTGGCCAGACGATTACGGCAGATGTCTATTGTCAGCAACTGCAAACCATGATGGAAAAGCTAGCTGCTAAACAACCGAGGCTGGTTAATCGCTCTAGGCCACTGCTGCTTCATGATAACGCTAGACCACACACTGCACAACAGACGGCTACCAAATTAGAAGAGCTTCAATTGGAATGTCTAAGACATCCACCGTACTCTCCGGACCTTGCCCCAACAGATTACTATTTTTTTCGAAATTTGGATAACTTCTTGCAAGAGAAAAAATTCAACTCCGATGGGGCATTCCAAACCGACTTCAAAGATTTTATTGATTCCCGTCCGAATGTTTTTTTTAGTAAAGGGATCGATGAACTACCTTTGAGATGGCAAAAGTGCATAGATAGCAATGGTACATACTTTGATTAAATACATATAAAAGTGAGAGAAACGCATGACGAACCATGGAAGATTGTTAACAGGATATACATGACCAGTCATATAAATGTGACTAAACATGAAAAAGAATAAATAATAACTAATTATCATACATCACATAAAGAAAAGCCAATATTAAGAAATCGAATGGCTATAATATTGACATACTAGTAACTTAAGAAAAATACAATTTTTGAACTCGTATTTAATATTCTCTGTCTAGTCTATAACTGTTCTATTTCAAACAAGCACTACATTTTATTGGTTTTAAAATGTATCTTATGTAATAAATGTATATTTATTACAAACTTAAACATCATCTTACGGTACATACGTAATTTATGTACACAAAAATTATCTAAAAGATGTGTAACGAGATGAAAAAAGTTAATGATCATATTACAATAAGTCAAGGAGAGAAATTATCTGAGATTTTTCTCGAAAGGTTATGAAAGGTTATCTTAATTTATTTTCATCAAATAATTGTCGATTTCAACCAAATATAGATCTTGCAAAAGATCAGCTCTAAAATTGGTAAGACAAGTTGCCACGGGACTCTCAATGTTTTTGAAACTGAATAAACAGTGTTAACATATGTATAATCAATCATCTTTATATATATTGCCAAAGTATAAGAGTACATGAAGGATATTTTTCGATATTTTTAAAAATATATTCAAGAAAAAAATTAAGTCTGCGTTAACGATACGAATGAAGCAAGAAATATAATAAAACCATGGAAAACGTGGTATGATCCAATAAACCAAATTTTAAATATAGGCTACGTGTCTTCTTCGTCATGTGGATGCCAAGCGGCGTAGTAAAAACGACCATATCTCTCTACTGTTGATTGTTGTAGAAAGTTTAGCCGGCTTTGTGTCGTTTCCAGTATTATAGTAACACCAAATGCATAAACGTGGTTGAAATTGACATGGATAACACGATAAATGAATGTAGAGAAGGAAATAACAGTTTGTAAGGAAAAAATACCCCGAAGGTTCATCTTTTCAGCTTTCTTCGTTGAAACGGTGTGGTGAGTAAACTATTTAGTTAAAATATTTTGCGAAATGAGCATTAATGATTTTTTTAATAGTTAAATAGAAATTTTCGGATGATGATTTTTTTAATAGTTAAATGGAAATTTTCGGAAAAAATAGATAGGGGAAGGCTCACCAGATATTGAGGGTAGGAGAGAAACTAAAAATACCTCCCGTGGACCAACAGGCAGTAGCGTCTGATCCACAGTTGGCGGTTACAAACAGCACCTGTTCCCCATCCTAGGGGCGGCTGGAAATAACACACATCAGCCCGCATGGCAAGCGTGGTGTGGAAATGCCCAAATTCCCTCCAAACAATGATGAAGCGAATGGAGGAGGCCTTTATCCAGGAGTGGACGGGAATAGGCTGAGGAAGAAGAAGAAGGAATATGTCATTTATAACATTAAAGAACTTGTGAAAATACAAAATATTTCAACTTAAAATACGAAATATTGATTTATATGTTCTTAAAAGTTATATATCTTTATACGCATTATCTTTTCATAAGAGTTTTTTGAATAAATCAATTCAATTGTCATTTTGTTTACGTAAAAAAATATAATTTTTAATCAAAATTGTTCATCACTTAAAATTTTATTTATTATTTCGTATCTTAACAGTTCTTTTTAGAATATTTGTTTTTTTAGAATATTGTTTTATAATTTTAGCTCTTTAAATTTTACAATAAACATATTAATTTTCAGTGATTACGATATTTTTTTAATTATGTTTATTATCAAATATGCATCTATTTTATCAGTTAATAAGTGAACATATTTTGCCTTCTTGCAGGCAAGATATCACATTTCTCTTGGCATTCCTCCTCATCCAAGAGAACACCTTCCTATACAGCTAATGAACACAGCTTCTTCACAGACTAAGTGACGCCGAATTTATGACACCAGAGCGAAACTTTACACATATTTTCAAGATACCATCACACTTGGACTTGTTTCCACCGACAACATTCCTCGTCTAATACGCTGGGTATAAATATTCCTAGAAATGTGTAGATTTGTGAATTATTTCTGTAATTTAGCTCGATTATCTTCTAATATGTTGTGCTATTCGTAATTAGATACCGAGCAATCTGAAATATATCGACGATCGACAATATGTTAGGAAGTCGACGTGAATGGAATACCTTACATATATTTATAAACAACACAAATAGAAATTAAGATTATTTATCATGTATTTACAATACTAGCGACAAATACACATTAAATTATATTATTTTTGTGTTTGTAAAACTAGATTTTTGGTTTTTGGTTGGTAAGTTTTCATTTATTTGGAAAATTTAACGAAAGCTTTATTCGACTATTTGTGATGACATAACAATAATTTAACTAATAATATATAATACTAAAAAAAATAATTTGATAAAAACATTCAGCATAGTTTGGTACTACGCAGGATAAATCTTCATTTTTTTTAATTGCTATAAAAATGACTATGTTCAAGTTGGCCAATTCGAGGAAATCTATTTGTGTATACCAATATTAAGATGGTAACTATTTTTTCTCGCTTCCCCAACAATCATACATCGTGTCATGCGTGCACGTCGGTATCTCCGACCCCTCACGTGGCTGATATTCAATATTATATTTACTTGATCGTGCCACGTTTTCCTCGGTCTTCCTCTATTTCCCTTTCCATTTATATCATTATGGTATACCTTTTTTAAAATTATTTCTCTATTAATTATTTTTTTATGTCCAAACTAAATCAGAGGTCCCAAAACTTTTTTGGTCCGTAGACCCCTTGCCGATTTGTTATTTTTTGTGTAGACCTCCTACTTTCGTTGTATTGTTTTTTTTTACAAATTCGCATATAACTTTAAAATTAGTTTTTGAAGCTGAAACAGAGCAAAATCTGGCCAATAGAAAAAAATGAAGGAAAAAAAATGCAAAATTCACTGTCAGCAAGTTTTTTTTTTGATCCTTTGAAAATTCGGAACAGCTCTCGCAATATTACTCTTTTTGAGAATATCGCAAAAGCGGTTTCGATTTTTGCGGAAATGAGCAAAAAATGGTCGACAAGGGATTCCGGTTTATTGAATTTTTTTTTCTAAAACGTAACAATATTTAGTTAAACCATCTTGTGGACCCCCATTTACATCTCATAGATCCCCAATTTTGATTCCAATTGTCATAGACCCCTTGCAAGTCGAAATCGACCCCTGGTGGTAAATATAGACAACTTTGGGAACCAATGATCTAAATGATCCTTTAATTATTTTAATAAACTCATTCATTCGTACAGCATTCACTTCTTATATTTTTATTCGACACTCTATCATACACAAAGATTCCACGCATTCGTCTAAGAATTCTCATTTCTTTTGCATTTATTCTACTTTCTTCCTTCTTTTGTCAGTTTTATGCTTCACTTCCATATATTATGATATATAAAAAAAATGTATCCAATGATGAATGCCGAGTGAAAGCAATCTACAAATTTTATAATTAATTGATTATTTAGTTATGATTTAAATAAAGTTTAACATATTGAATATCGTTTTTGACTTGATGATATTCATTTCTAGTTTCTTAAAATTTTATTATGGCAATTAAAATAGTATTCTTCAAATCTATTTAATTTATTTCGTAATTATTTAACTAATTGGGTTCAAAATTGTTTTTTGAAGAAATCGTGACATATGTTTATAGGCATTTATTTTTTCATTTCTTTGTACGTATAATGTAACAGTAACTATTGTAGAATTATTTTTTATTCGATCTTTAAATACGCGAATGCAGTGAAAATACAATAAAAATGCAGTGCGAATGAAAGTGTTTTAAACAAAATAATAAACGCATCGATAAGATGGTTTGGACACATGGAAAGAATGAATGAAGAAGATAAAAAATATATATACGTTAAGGATGTAAACAGAACAAGAAATTGAGAATGACCGAGAAAAAATCGTATAATTATATTAAATATTTTAATTTTAACACACTTTTATTCTTCTTTACTAGTTTCAATTTAAAAGACCAGTTGGCAGTAAAGTGAAACATTTTTGTTGATTCTTGTGATGCCATTTTAGTTTTTTAATGTAGTAGTTTCCCGCTGCTTTCCACATTTCTATACAGCAGGTTATTTGAACCCAATTACTGTTAACAACTTTTTAGCTATTGATTCTCAAGACAAGTGACAAGTAGCTAATCTATCACCTTTTATTGTCACGTGAATTCTACACTGTTATAATACGTATTGTTATTGTCACTGTTATTTACGAAATTTTGAGGCAGAGTAGCAAGAGCTCAGACTGCCATACCTAAGGTCCCGGGTTCGATTTCCGGCGATGGCAGCGTGATTGTCACACTGTCACTAGTGTAGAATTCACCTGACAATATTATGGCGATCAATTTGTTATCTATCACATGTCATGTGAATCAATATACAGCTAAAAACAAATTATATGCAATAACTGTGTTCGAACGACCTGCTGTACACAATAAGCTACCTTATGTTTAAAAGATTAAAAAAACTATTTTATTAGTCTTTCTAACAGTTTTTTATTAGTCTTTCATTGTTTAGTTTTAGTTTTTGTTATATTTTTACACCTGAGTATGGAGGTATTCTCCGAAATATATCGTGTATTTTAATAAAAAAAAATTAAAGTGGTTTAAACAATGTTTTTTTAATTCCCAAAGTATAATATATTTAAAAAAAAAACAGATGATTTTTTTGGGTTTCTTCTATTTCTTCTATATACTTTATTTCTCTTCTTCTTTTTTATATAATTTGTATACAAAACACTTACATGAAAAAAATTGAAACTAGATACACATATTTCGGACAACCAGTCCTTCTTCAGTGATATTGTACATATTATAAATATACATATTTAAAATATTATAAAATTGTTTACATGATCTCACAGATGTTATAATGATTTATAACATCTGTTTTTTTTGTATGTAGAACACAACCATTGCATTATGGCATAAATGAAGAATGTCACATCGGCTTTTTCCATTTTTTGTCGTTTGATTCAATTTATTATTCGGTTAATCAATTTCATCTTAACGGGGCCGCGTATAAAAAATGAATTGAATATAATGCGGCACCGGCCGCTAGCCACGGCATGTTGTCAAACATTCGGCAGTGTTGGTGGCATAAAAATACCGACTCCTCCGACCATTTCAATAAATACAGTTATTATGGAGAATCTTCTGTGTTAATTACTATTCGGCTTGAATACATTAAACACACCTGTTTTTTCCTCATACCTAAAAATTCGTATGTCGCTCATCTGCTTATGGAAATAGCTGCAAACCCATTAAACATATAAATTTATGGTTATACATGTTTTAGAAAATCACAAAATTGATTCTAGTTGCTTAATACAAGATGACATTGATATTCTAAGAAAAATAAGTATATCATTCGGAATTTTTAAGTAAAATCGTTTGTATAAAATTATTAATTTTAGATAAACTAAAGGCGTTAACACTGTGGATTTCCATTATGACGATTTTTTATAACACTGTTTTTTTCCAATTTTGAGTTTATTTTTCTCGACATGCGTGGTGCGAAGATGCAACCTTCATCATCGAGAGCTTATATAAAACTCCGTTTATATCTTCCTTCCGATGATGTAGGTGTAAAGCTTTCAAAACATGTCGAGAAAAATAAACTCAAGTGGAAAAAAATGTTTTAATTCATAAAAAAAACACATAAAATCTTTCATTTAATTAGAAGTCGGGACAATTGACGTGCGTGTATTAATATTGTGGAATCTGCAGAGGTGTGTCAGTAATTAGTAGTGTACCGGTTCATTCTCTCAGTTCTTTCCCATCCGAGAAAACGGAGTGATGGTGTGGTGTTATAGTAATTTTAATAAGTTTTGATTCGTCTTTTCACAACAATTTTTTGAAATTTTTGCAAACATGCTTTAGTAAATATTTTTAAACTTAAACTTAAACATTTAAAAAATTAAACAAAGTCGTTACGAATGTACTAAATTTTAGAGAAGGTGGAGTCAATTCTAGATGTAATGGTTTTTCAGGAATTAAGTTAGGAATGTAAAACAACTAATTTTTGGTTAATGTTTCTTAAACAATGATGTAAAATTCTATATTAAATAGTTAATACAAATGAAATTGTCTATCCATGTCATTTGTATAAAAAAAGAAACTTCTAGAAAATAGACGTTTGCATTCTTACTATAATTTTATTATTAATGGGGGTTGAAATTAAGTTACTTCGGTTATTTATAATATAATTTTTTTTTAAAGGACTTCTTTGTTTTCGAATATATTATTTATTTAAATGTAGGAAATCATACAACAATGAAATTGTAGAAATTAGATCACTTAAAGCTGGTATGAAAAAACAATTCATAATCCCGATCTCGATTTAAAGGTATATGCCAGAAAAATACAAATAAGAAAAATCAAGAAAGGGTCATTACAATGGCTTGGAGATTTGGAAAGAATTGATATGAAAAAGATTGTTAAAAATTGTAAACTTTAAATATATATGAAATACGAAGTATGTAAAGGTTAAGGAAAACATGGCATGATCAAAATAATAAAAACTAAAAGGCGGCCATTTTCAAATCCAAAGCCACGAAGCATAAAAATGTAGGTATCTCCAATCAGGATAGAATAGTATGAGAAACTGTGTGATGATTGAATTATTTCATAGTTATAATTATTATGGTAGTTATAAGATTTTTTATGAAGTTTAAAAAGCAGCACATTGTACCTCCTTCCGATCATATTGAAGAAAAATCGCGGGGTGGATAAAGGCATTACATATAAATCAACCAAAGAAGCACAAAATGGTTTGGTCATACTTAAGAACAACGAAATAAAGTACGTCGGATTCAAATTTTGAAGTGCTGTCAGATGACAGTTGCAAAATTGTACTTTAATAATCTTTATTATTCAAAATGGCGAATTTTATTATTATCCTGCTCTCTATGGATGGGTTAAGCGATTTTCTCGTGTTCAATGGAACCAAGTGATGCTGGGAAACAATATGATTATCACCTAAAGCGCTTCTTGGCCAATTGCGGTCACGAATATATCCCTTGGATTGACGTGTCAATTAAACTTATACCAATATCCCGACACCTCGAAATTTACATTTTTAAGAAAGGTCCGCTGTACGAAACTGGTTAACACAAAGTGCCATTTATTATGAATATATAAGCAATTCAATCATTTAACTCGTGTGAAATATAGCATGTATAAAATAATTAAGTTCTTACGTTCTCGACTACAGGGAAGTCTACTAGGTAGACTGAAAGGGGTGAATACGAACAAGAACTTTCATTGTTCTCAAACGGTATAGAAAATGATAGATAGCAAATAGTAGAAAACAAATTTGTATATCCTAAAATGAAAGAAGAAATGTACAATTATAATAATATTCTTGTGTTTTTACGTGTATTCAGTCTATAACTAACTAACTAACTAACATACCATCCCGCCGTTTCCCCGGAGGGGTAGGCAGTGAAGATGGATCGCCACATTGTTCTATCCTGACATAACTACTCGTACATCTAATAGAGTCGCCTTTCAGTAATTGATTAATTGGGTCATGTCATGTCTTCCTTGGCCTTCCTCGACTTCTTTTGCAAATTTCGATTTTGAATTTGAATGAAGGGTTGGGGAAGGCAACAAAGTGAATGGTGCATTTAAAGTTGTCATCGCAAATAAAAACCTATTCAAAAAAGCTAAAATGGCAGTGCACAAAGGTGTTCTTGTACCGACCCTTATGTATGGAAGCGAAGAATGGAACTGGCGAAAGAAGGATGAAAGTAGAATAAATGCATTGGAAATGAGATCTCTTAGACGAATGTGTGGATACTCTGTGTATGAAAAAGTGTCGAATGAAAATATAAGAAGTGAATGCGGTGCGAATGATCATTAAGATGGTTTGGACACTTGGAAAGAATGGTAAAAAAATTATATGTTCACGATGTAAATGGAACTAGAAATAGAGGAAGACCGAGGAAAACGTAGCACGATCAAATAAATCAAATATTAAATGTCGGCCACGTGAGGAGTCGGAGAAATCGACGCGCGTGCATGACTGTTGTTGAATGAATGTTGAGAAAGCAAGAGAAATATATCAGGAAAGAAAAGTGTGGCAGTCCATTCTTTCTGCCTACCCCTTCGGAAGACGGCGTGATGGTTAGTTAGTTAGTTATGTAGTTAGTTATTTAGAATATTAACAAATGCTGGAAGCATGTTTTCGGTCCCGGCGATTATAATTCAGTTACATATTGAGGTTGTAAAGATTTAAATTCATATCTACCATTAGGAATAAAATATTTAAAGACTTTGAAATATATGTTTAATAGAAAGAAGACATTAACAATGTTTTATTTATATTATTATATGCCCAAGTATAGAAACAAACACATATAAACACAATAATTATGAGACCGAAGAATACCCATTTATTGTTTATTAAGGTTATAACTCACAAAGCAGAAGTAATAAAGTTCTCACGCCGATTAACAGTCTTAATAATACATTAGTCTATGACATCTAGAAATGTATATTTTCCTTATCTTACGATCTAAACTATTTGCATACTTTCTTGACATATTTCGGAGCGGAAATATCTAATATAGTTTACGAAAAATCCATTTATTTTTCTTAACGTATTTTAATATATTTCATGAATGTGGATTAGTAGAACATTAAACCATTGCGGCGTTCCGTAATAATATTGTGATCCTAAGTATGCAATTAAAAGTGTATTTTATTACAACCAAATTTTTTTGTGGTTATAACACGAGACATATTTTACTAATAATGATATTACTAGACTTCATTCTACTTATGTGTTTGTACATAATTAATGTTACCCGCCTACCTAAATAATTAAAAAAATCTTTTCCACCTACAAAGATCCAAATTGTTGATCAAATAAGTTTCATTTTATTCTATATGGTTCTAGCTATAGATAAAAATATTGTGTTTATTGTTATGTAGGTGCATTATTTCCTAATATACACTAACAGAAAAATTATATACTAACTTAGTACTATCAGAAGTTAGCGTATTGTGAAAATAATTTATTGAAATAAAACATACTGAAAAAACAGGAGTTTGTGTTGAAATATTACTAAATTCATTACTAGGTATGCATATTGAAGTATGCCTTTATAAAATATCGTAATACACCATGTAGCAAAGACACTCTCAAACATGGTGCCAAGTTCAACTTTCTAGCGTCCACGAGTATTCTCTTAGACCTGCGAACCCCAGACATTGACATTAACATCAGTTTCAGAGCAATTAATAAGTGGATGAATGGCAAAACTCCTGCGCCATGAACTTCATTTGGCTAAGGGAAGGCAAACCTAATAGATAATTCTCCAGAGCAGGCAGGCGGAAACCACTCTGGATATAATCCCCCAGATCCTCATTATACAAAAGGAATCAAGCCATAGCCCTGAGATACGCTGGATAGAGATCCCTACTCAAATGATAAACGTCGTGGAGACTTGATAAACATAAGACACTGGGAAATTGTATTTTTTATTTAATTTTATTGTATTTAACAAATTGTCGTACATGCGATCGGTTTCTGAGGAGTTGTGTATATGTAAAAAAGGCTTGTCAAAGTCTGACACAATAAAAATATATTGCAAAAAATATGATAATGTAATATTGTGCTAGATATTAGAATTAAAAGCAAAATTTTGTCAAAAAAGCTAAAATTGCATCTCAAAATAATATATTTAAAAAATTCCATATATCATAATTATATAATGCACTTATATGTTTCCCACATCCTGTGGCTTACTGCCTTCTTTTTAGAAAAAAACTGTTCTCAGAATTAAAAATGAAATCATGCTTTGATATTTTTGGTTCAAAGGTATTTTTTTTCAAACGGTGATTCGATGGCTTCCCTTTTAGGGGAAATATGTTATATTCCACTCATTTTGATCACGACAAAAAAATTGCGCGGTATTGCGAGAACTGCCCAAGGATGCGGTAGCTGGTTTTCAAAACTCTTTAAATTTGATTTGGACCAAAAACGCCCCCCTTGGATTAATTTAACATCCACCAGTGGATATCTATGTTGGAAATCACCGGGTTGGACGATCAACACTCCATAATAATTTAATTGCTTCTCACTATATATTAAGTAAAATTGTAAAACAAAATTACGTTTCGTATTCGTGCTGTAAAATATAAAGAATATTTTATGTTTTGTTGTTGAACAAAACGGCCTGTATCAAAAGGAACCCATTTGATTTGGATAATATTATAGCGGAAATGAAGAATTTATATTGACCCCTGACCTCCAAATAAAATAACAAAGTATTTTCTCAATTAGCCGATGCACATTACTAGTAATAAGTGGTAATTTGAAAGTTTAACTAACAGGTGTTCTATTGGAGTGTTTCTGAAACTGTGGATCTATTGTGAAATAATAATTTTAATAATAATAGTCAAGTTACACATTTTGTTCGGCGTCTTATCTCCTCATTCCTAATAATTCTATCACGATTCAGAGATTAGGCGTCTGACAAAGCAGTAAAATGAAGAGTTTAGAAGAGGCCTATATCTTACAGTGGAACGATAATGACTGCGAAGAAAATAATAAGAAGAAAATATTTTACGTTATGATTATTCAGGCAGAGAGAATGGACCGCCACACTACTCTATCTTGGCAAACCTCTCTAGCTTTCTCCACATTCATACAAAGGAGTCATACACGCACGTCGATTCCTCCGACTTCTAACATGACCAACCTTTAAAATTTTAAAATTTCATAATAATTGTATTCAATCTTCTTAAATGCTGTAAAGGATTTATTCAGGAATCTGCAAGCCGCACCGATATTGTACTGAACCCGTTTTTATTT
Source organism: Lepidostoma basale (assembly GCA_022606425.2). Lineage (NCBI taxonomy): Eukaryota > Metazoa > Arthropoda > Insecta > Trichoptera > Lepidostomatidae > Lepidostoma > Lepidostoma basale. The sequence goes on along the minus strand of JAHDVF020001396.1, from coordinate 127,717 downwards.
ATTTTGATGCAAAATTGTAACTAGAGCAAAGATATGAGCTCTTTTGCTCAACTCCATGCGTACTTACGCTAACTTTAGATTCACTCTGACTACTGGCATACTGTCAAAGTTCTAATTAAATGTATTTCATTACTTGACAAAAAATTACGCCACTATGTAATACCTCCCTCCTATAACACAGCTAGTTGCAGAAACCGGACCTTTCTTCTCAGGGATTACACGCAGGATTCCTTCTGGCTACTGTCATTGGATTAGGGACGGGTGTAAATTTGAACAAAAGATAATATACATGGTAGTTTATTTGATACAAATTTAAATTATTACAATTAATCTAAACCTAGAAATGTCTTTTTAATATAATACTACAAGATTTGCTATCACAGGGTCGGATCATCACAAGGAAGGATTACCACGTCGCAAATTACCACGAGTCAGAATTACAACGAGGTCCATATCGAGATTTAGGGGGGCACAAATGAATATTAACGGAGTCACTTGACATATTAACGAGGCTGGTGTTCGGGATGAAGCGGCGAGGTTATCAATGCTGTCTGAATATAGTGGGCGACACGTGGGCGGCAAATCATCATTTTGGGAATCGCCATTGTGCATTACAATGTAATAGAAGTTCTGAAATAATGGTACAAATTGTATGGGCACGATGGCAAGTACCAGAAATACCTTACTCGAGATTTTACCATGGTGGATGTTCCTGGATGGAGCCGGATAATTCCATCATGGAAAATCGCGGGTCGAAGCGGTGATCCTCCAATCGATGCGGGTCAGTTGACAGATGAGACAGAAGCAAAGTGAGCCCGAACGCGCTGCGCAAAGGACTAAAAACAGTGAGCGGCAGAGAGCGCGCGCAGACCGGGAGAATGAAGTGGCAAATCCGCGAAGCGAGGAACAGAACAGTCTAGGGTAGCACTCTGGCGGTAATACTAGGAACTACGGATTTGAATGAAGTTGAGCTGAGCGCGGAATATTTAAATAACCTCCGAAAAAATCGTAATGGTAACATTACAACTAGTAAGACTAATTTAAGTGATCCCCAAATGGGAATCATAGTGGTTAGATTTGTGACGATTCCTGAAGTGTGAAAATTAAGGATTTCATGCGTCTTTAAGGTTCTTCTACTAGTTTTTATGGCATCGAGGTCTCCTGGGACACAGAGCTCCAACTGTCTCGCCATCTCTTCGCAGGTCTTCCGGGTTGGCGAGTTTCCATTGGCACGTTGTTTGCGGATGTTGGGCGAGTCTATCGTCGCTCATTCGTTCTACCTGGTCACGCCAGAAGCCTCTTCTTTTCCTTATTTTTATTAATCTTTCTGAAATATCAAAACTATACATATTTTCAAATTCATCAGAAGGTGAATTTACTGTATATTTTGTAATTTATTTGAACAAAAACTAATTTATTGTAATTAAATAAATTTGGGAATTTCAATTAAATATGTTCAGAATTTTACTTTCCAGCGTTTGAAAACCATTGACCGAACGGTTAAGGAAGTTATTTTCTTGGTATTTATTTTTGTGTAATTGAATTAAATGAGGGTCTCGGTTCTCGATTTAACAAGCTCAATAAAAAAGCGATCAATATTTACATGAGATGTGTGCTGGATCAAATGGCGAGAAATGCTCTGACCCTTGTGGGTTAGAATACGTGAAACCTGTTTGTTACATTAACCCTGCTATAGAGTTTTTTTCAATATTATTTTTAAAAAATCAAACAAATAATAACACATTTAAACTATCATTAAATGATCAGAGATAATAATATTTATAAGACATTGTATCGATTGACACTGTTAATTAAAATCAAATCTTCTTATTATTCCTTATGTTTTTTGTAACACCGTGTGATTTCTCCTTCTTGACCAACGTTTCGGAGATCACTGCAGTCGCCATCTTCAGAGTAATGTGGTGGTGGTAATGAATGTGGTCTTGACTTTGGTCATATTTGTCCGGAAGTCTCAGCCCTAGGGCTTTTACTCCCCCACAATTAGGAATAGTGTGTGAAATAAGATTATTATTTACTTTGGGACGTGGTGGTTTTTTTTAGTTTGGGTTTGCAAGGGGGTAATGGTAAGTTTATTAATTAGGGCGGGTCGGGTGGGATGGGTGGTGGGGTTGGCGGGGGTGAAGGTAAGGATTGTGTATTGTGGCCCATGGTGTTCCACTGAAGGAGGATGTCTTTGACTTAACTTTGACCGCACACGTAAACTCCAAATCCTGCAAAATAAGGCCCTCCGGCTCGCGCACCCTTCTGGAGCAGGATCACTCAACTACACCTAGAGGCCGGAATCCCGACTCTAGACGAACACATCCACACATTGGCCGAGCGATTCTTTCAGGGGGTCGCCTCAGACCCCAAGTAACCACAAGTTACTCTCCACACACTCACACTCGATACAAGCGCCCAAAACACATCCTCCTTCAGAGGAACACCACGGGCCACAACACACAACCCTTACCTTCACTCCCGCCCCCGCCAAACCCACCACCCACCCCACCCGACCCGCCCTGACTAATAAACTAACCATTCCCCTTTTGCAAACCCAAACTAACAAAATCCACCACGTCCCTAAGTAAATAAACCTCACCATTTACTCACCATTCCTAATTGTGGGGGAGTAAAAGCCCTAGGGCTGACACTTCCGGCTAAACCATGATCAAAGTCAAGTCACATTCATTACCACCACCATATTACCCTGAAGATGGAGACTGCAACGATCTCTGAAACGTCTGTCGTCTCGAAGGAGAAATCACACGGTGTTACGAGAAATCACACGGTGTTGAGAACATGTGTAACATTCTAAAATGACTCGAATTTTATACTCCTCGACATTCATGAAAACATCCATACAACTTTACACGCCACACGTTAAAAATAGTTTCATGCTTTGCAACCACATATAAGGGTTGGTACTAGAACTCCATTGAGAACCGGCATTTTCGCTTTCATTCATAAATTCTTGTTTCCAATTACCGTTATAAGACTTTAAAATTTTATAGATATATAAATAAAAGAATAATCGCAGTTTCGTATCAATAGTTCGATATTTAAAAATAATATTTTATTCCGGTAATCCACCGTAAATTTAAATTAACAACGCAGGTATTAACAATGAGCTTATGTGCGTTATCGTGTATTAAAAATACACATATACTTCTGCAGTTCGAACAAAAAAAGTCCTTTAACGGGGTCAATTTTACAACAACGCGTCCAAAACGGGCGAGAATGTTTGTATAAAAACCAGAAATATGTAATATGCCTATCGTAAAACTGATATCAAAGTGAAATTACGGTCTGCTCAGTGAACATGACAAATTAAGTGTTATAAACGATGCCATAAACCGAGCAGCGATACAAAATGCGCGGGAAAGGATTACGCAGGTACGCTTTATCCTTTAATTTACCCTGATTATTATTATCCAGATACCGGATAATTCTTTCCAGGGATTTATCTAAATGATTGTCATAAGGATATCTTTGGGCTTAAGCATTTTAAAGTTCATAATTTAATTGATGGTGTACTGAATGAACCCAACAGTGCTGTCGGGATTATTTTACTTTATCATTCAAATAAAAAAAACTAACTAACTAACCATCACGCCGTCTCCCCGAAGCGGTAGGCAGAAATAATGGACTGCCACACTTTCCTTTACTGACATATTTCTCTCGCTTCCTCAACATTCATACATCGTGTCATGCACGCGCGCCGATTTCTCTGACTCCTCACATGGCCGACATTCAATATTTGATTTATTTGATCGTGCCACGTTTTCCTCGGTCTTCCTCTATTTCTGGTTCCATTTGCATCATTAACATATAATTTTTTTACCATTCTTTTTTCATTCATTCTTTCCACATGTCCAAACCATCTTAATGATCCCTTCATTATTTTGTTCATGACACCATCATTCGCACCACATTCACTTCTTATATTTCTTATATTCAATATTCACTTCTTATATTTCTTATATTCAAATATAAAAAGTTAATAACAAATATTCAAATATGAATGTGGCATTTTTATTTAGAACTAGAGTATAGTTTGTTTTAAGTGCCTAATTACAGCTGATTAAAAAAAACGGTGGATACGTGGGACATAAATTAAACAGACAATGTGCACCATCTCAAAATAATATTTTGTGTTATATTATTTTTATTGTGTTACTTTATTTAATATCATTGTATTTTATAATATTTGTTTTAGGTTTATTTTGTGGATGTTTTACGATCAAAGTGTGCGCGGGAGATGCCTATTGGTGGCGATGAGGTTCGCAACCCATCACACCGCGTCTCCTGCGGGGTAAAAAGAGAAGCATGGAGTGCCGCATCGGTTAAAGTGTGGCAGTTCATTCTTTCTGCCTACCCTTTCTGGGAGATGGTAAGTTAGTTAGTTAGTTAGTATAGGTATATGATGAAGTTATTCCACTTTTTCAAATATACTCGTATGTATATTTTTATTTGAACCTTGTAAAAATCCGTGTAACTTTTCATTATCGATTGACTTTTAAAACTTGGAAGCTATGACTACCCTAAAAATGGAACTTGCAACGATATCTGAAGACATGAAAGCCAAGTTATACGGATTTTTTTTTGTTCGTTTTTTGACAGGTCGTTAGAACCCAATTACTGTAAACAAATTAACTTTAGATATTATTATTAACACTCATGACATGTGATAGGTAGATAATCTATGGCCATTTTATTTTCATGTGAATTGTATACAATCACACTGCCATCGCCGGGAATTAAACCCGGAACCTTCGGTGTTGCAGCCGATGATCTTGCCACTCTGCCACGAATGTCGTCATTTTTTTCTAGATCCGTAAAACGTATTGCTGTCAACCGTGAAAATCTACACAATTATATGTATTTTTGTTTAAAAACATGAATAACGTTAAGGATTCGGTTTTTTTTTTCATATATTACTTAAGGCTACCAATGTACCAATAATCTAAGGTGACATTTTTATAAATTTCCACAATGTGTACGGACTCTCCAACTTTCAAGTTCGTACTTCATTCTACAGCGTTAATGTCAGTATTTTAAATGTTTTTCGTATAATGCCAAATTGATCGCGTAAGAAGTCGGAAATATCGACGTGCGGGTTGGACTCGCTCTACAAATGTTGAGGAACTAGAGAGGCGTGTCAGGATAGAATAGTGTGGCGGTCTATTCTCTCATTGCCCGCACTTGGAGAAAAATGGCGTTATGGTATGTTGTTATTGTTGTGTATATCCCAAAATTTATTATTTAACGCCACTGATATTTGCTCTTACGGGATATTCGATTCGGAATCAATTGGTCAAATATCTTAATGGCCGAGATTTAAAATCGAATAAAATCTATCCCGATAAAATGCCCATAAAATTATTACACGAAAAAAATACCTTTATATATCGTACGCCTTATAAAACATCTGATAAATTAGTCATAAAATTACGGAACTAATTCAGCTGGATGAAAAAATAAATCTTATTTCAAATTGCCATAATTTTTTATCGATTTTATTATTAAAGTTTTTATATGCGGCTTCTTATACACGAGCTTAATTTAATAAGATTTGTGTATTGAATTTAAGGGTATGACAAATATCTTTAAATTCAATGTACACAATAATATTAATATCATTAATTCACTATATTTCTAAGGTTGAGTATATTTATTACGAAATTTTTCAAACGTATTAAACACTTATCGCCAGGAGAACTAAATAAACATTTTTTCAATAAAGGGTTCTAAAGTGTGTGTATCTAAAGGGTTTTCAAGTGTGTGATTAGTGCCTTTTAATTCATACAAAATATATGAAATAATCTAAAAAATATTTAAACAAACAAACCATCACGCCATTTCCTCGCAGCAGTGGGCAGAGAGAATGGACCGCCACACTTCTCTATCCTGGCACACCACGCTAGATTCTTTACATCCATACAACGAGTCATATACGGGCGTCGATTCTTCCGACTTCTAACATGACCAACCTTTAAAATTTAGTCATGCCATGTTTTCCTCGGTCTGCCTCGACTTCGTACTCCAATTACATCATTAACGTATACTTTCTACATCTATGCGCTCCATATGTCCGAACCAATGCAGCAATTCTTTCGTAATTTTGTTCATAATACATTATTCCGCTCTACATTCCTTTATTATATCAGCATTTGAGATACTGTCGTATATCGTTCTACCACACATACGTCTTGGGGACCTCATCTCTACCGCATTTATTCTGCTCTCATCCTTCTTCTGCCAATTCCATGCTTCGCTTCCATACATTAGGGGTGGGACCAGAAATCCATTGTGAACGTCCGTTTTCGCTTTCATTGATACATTAAAAAAATTAATAATATTACTTATGAGTTTAAATCAGATGAAGGTTTAATACCTTCAAAACATATCAAGTATGTTATGCTTCTTACAAAACTAATTATAATAAGAATTCACAGTGTAACGCCTTGCTTGTAAAATAAAAATTAAATTTATACATTAGATAATTTTCAAATAATCTAATATTTGTTAAAAAAAATCTTACTGATATTTCCTTAATTAGAAAACTTTAATAATTTTTAATACATTTATTGAAATTTAAAAGTCTAAAACATCACACTTAAAATAATGACTTTAAAGCCAAAAAGCAATTTCTTTTGTGGAGAATGAATATAAATTCATATTAATATTTTTTTAAAACTAATGTATGCTTCATTATTAAAATATCCAGATGAAAGGATTATTTATATGTTTTGCTAGTTTGTTGTGTAACATTGGTGAAGCTTTGCTTAAAGCAAAACCGATCAATAATTTAAAAATTAAATAAGTGGTGTTAGAATAAAATATTTATGTTTTTCATTTAATTATCACTGTTTTATTTTAATGATACCAACCCTACTTTTTAAAGCTAATGGTGGCTGAATTATTGAAGATTTTAAATATGACGACGCGCGGCCGGCCGTTCATAAAAATTAATATTTTATCGGTCATAAAATAGCGCAATCGCTTATTCTTTTAGTGTACAATATAAACTATGTCACGTATAGAAGATCACCGGGTAGATGACCTTAGAAGATTTTTATGTTTTCTAGTTTACGGCATGTTTTCACCGAACATTTATCTGGCGGTATTTAAATCTAGTCATTTTACGAGGCGGCCTTCTAAGTGTTTCCAGCAAACTTAATATTCCTTTATGTAAATATTTTGAGATGGTATCTACTCATCGGCATAATTCAAATATCGTAGTTTGGAGATGCGGAATTGTGGCCATAAATATCTTTAAAAAAAAACGTATCGCATTAGATGATCTTTTTCATACAGATAAACACTTATTTTTAAGTCTTCATCAAATTTTCTGATACCTGCTCAATATATGTATAATCATAACACAAACACAAGAACGTGACGCATGTTTTAAAATCCAAAAGATATATATTAAATTTTTTATGTTCCATCATAATTATTTATCTTTGATATAAAATTTGTCCTATATTTGTGTTTATTTATTACCCTCTGGTGGAATGTGACATTTTATCATTCGTGTGTTAATTATTTTCAAATAACTTAATAAGAATATAGTTCCAAATGATAAAATCGTCACGTGTGTATTCGGATAAAGTTGATACAAACAGGTTGCTTTTATAGGGTTTTTATCTAAAAAAATTATTTTAATGGACTATGCGAAAATAATGGGCGATGGTCAAAAATCCTACTTCCATGTTCTATTGGCTATTAAGCCTCTGCCGAGTCAGGGTGTGTGAAGAATCTAGTCTAGAAGAACAAGGACATACGTATTGACCTATCATTATGTGAGCTGCAGAGACGTGGGCTGACACTGTACGAACCAAGGGTCTGCTTAGAACATCTGAGATTTCCTAAGATCCATTACTGGAAAAACTCTCCAAGATCGTGCCCGTAACGCAGAAATAATAAAAACTTGCAAAATAGAAGATCTTGTTCGATGGAGTAGATCCAGAAGAAGATACTGGCAGGACCATGTAGCCAGAATAGATGGCGACAGACTCGCATAAACAGCCGCTAACGAAATCCCCTTCGTTAAATGAATTTATTTGTTTTAAGGTGAAAGAATATACAATTATTTTGAGTTTCTTGATCAATGGTGTATAATTTCAGATTAAATAATTTATGCAAAAAAAAACATCCGTTTTCCAGTAGCCAAATTTTATTTTATAGGAATGACGCGTTTCACCAAACTAGGGAATTTTCTTTTACATTTGATAATAAATAAAACTTCTAGAAAACAAACCTTTCCATTCTTGTTTTTATTCGTATCATTACTCTATGACCCCACAATACTATAAAAAATATGGTCTAACTTAAGAGTTGTTAACTGTTCAAAATTCAAAAATAATTGTAATTTAATTATCATAATATAATCATTTGAACAATATACCAGTATTCTATTTGAAATGCCTATTATAATTAACCTGATGTTTTGACTTGGAAAGAACGTTTAAAATATTGAATACGCCGTTTTTTTTTATAAGTCGTAGTATATTTTTCGTAGTATTTATTATTATTAATACAAAGCGTAATTTCCTAAAACAGATACTAACATTCTTTTCAACATTATAATATTAAAGTACTTAAATTTTTTTGTGATTCATCGCCTATCTAATCGCTAAAACAAAAGTAATAGTCTAGTAATAAGAAAGAAAACTGTTATATGATATTTTTGAAGAGCGTTTGTCTACAAATTACTATTTCAGATTATATTTTCATTAACCTTCAAAATAATACTATTTTATTGCTGTCATTGCTAGCATCGATAAAATAAAATCTAACGGATCTATCATAAACTTTTCTATAGATGCTCGTTTTGTTCGTAATGGATATCTCCGACAGTGTCAACATAGATTGTTTTACCAACCGACCGCCAGAACCAACCTGCTTCTGGTGACACCAGTGGGAAAAGCAGTCGGCTAAACATGATCTCCTAGTAGAACAACGTATTTTGTATTAGTGGATGTACATTCAGAAGAAAAATACTTTTGATTTTAGAAACTACATTTTCTACTTAAATTCAAACCATATATCATGCTTTCCTGGTATTTACCTGTTCTCAAATAGACCCATAAACTTTCTAGTGTCTTTTGAAAAAAAAGGATTTCATTTGATTTAATGTATCATAAAATGTTTTCTATTATAATTAACATCATATTTTATTACTTTGTTTTCCTTATAATTACTCTGTATTTTACTCTCCATAATCTATGTACACTTCCAATAACTTCTGCATTACGTCAAATATTTCAAAGTGTTAAGTTAATCTTGATACTACCGACACGCTGTAAACCAATCACGTCCCGAGTTGTGTTAACGTATGCTAATTAACCCTTGCGAAACCAATTAGTTGCTTTTATCTTTACATAATGCATTCATACAACTAACCCTTAGATGCCCCCAGGTGCAAGTAATACTCCGGACGGAAGAAAATTGAAAGATTTACATTTTTGGCCAAAATTACGTGATCAAGAAGCAAATATTATGCTCTACCTCTGTTTAAATTGAGCTGCGATTTTATGCAAATATGATGAATTTTCGGCAATTTCAAAGATATTTTAGTAGATTGCAAAATGTATTTACATAAAGAATTTTTGTTAATTATCATTTTATGCATTTTAAATACAAATAACTTAAGTTACCAAAATCTCATTAACTGAGACGTGACTGAATGATTCTGTCTTAAAATTTTGCTTAATCAACGTTGCTTATTTAAGAAGAAGAAAAAAATACTTTTATATATCAAATAATAAAACACCTGGTAATCAAAATTAAAATCAGTTTATTAACTCAAAAGACATTACAAACAGGAAAATGTTTAAGGCATCTATTGAGTACAGGAAAAATATTATAAAAATACAACAAAGTACCAGAAACGCATTAGAGATGGTAAGACATTAGGAAGACAACATACTTTCTAAAGTCAAGAGTATTTGTCCCCTGAACGTACCTTCACTAATATAAAAGACGTCGATCTCCGAGGAGATCGCGTTCAGCAGACTAATTGCTCTTCCCACCGGTGTCACCAGAGGCAGATTGGTTCTGGTGGCCGGTTGGTCAAACAATCTGTGCTGTCGCTGTCGGAGAAATCTATCAGGGACAAAAAGACCAACACCCTCTAGCACGGCCGAGTTCTCGAAATATCCCCTGATTAATTTAAAGAAATGTGTTATGAGATGCCCATCTCTTCGAAGCTGTAAAGAATTGGTTTCGAGCATTCCTAAAATAAATGCCGTGGGATAGAGCCACGGATAACTACCATACTCCCTCATGTAGAGATACCTCAGAAATTTTTTCTGAACTCTCTCCAGCATAACGGAATATCTCGCCTCGTGAGGACTCCATATCACAGAACCACTTTCGAGTCTGCTCCGAACCAACGCGTTGTATAGGACTCTGAGCACATTGGGATTTCTATGAACCACAGTACCTACCGTGGTAAAATAAAAAGTGTTTGTTTATTTTATATCTATAAGTTTATATTGTTAAACCACAAAGTGAGATCTTCATATGCAAAAAAATGATAAATTTTGAAAAAGTATTTTACTTGTAACCCTAGCAATACCAAGTTTTTTTTTACTTACTCATTTTAAATAAAGATATACAATTTATTCATCTATATATATAAAACAAAGTCAAAAATCGTGTTAGTTACACCATTTATAACTCGAGAACGGCTGGACCAATTTTGAAGATCTTTGATTTGCTGGATTTGTCTCCGTTCCGGATAACAGAATAATTATTAAAACATTTGAAAAAATCACCCAAATGATTTACAATTAATCAAATTTGTCGTAAATTTGACTAAATTTGACTTCTGAATAGATAGTATAAAAAACAAAATGGCGTATATTTTAGTTTTGGTATCGCCCGTAGGTGGTGTATTGTTCCTCATTGCAAATGTGAACTAAACGTCAAATGTCAATGTGAAAGATTTGAGGTTATGGTTGAATCGTCACCGGGATTTATGGTTTTCTTTATTAATTTTAGATTAACAATGCCCAAAGTTATAAAAATCAGTATAAGAGAGACTATTCCAAAAGTTAAACCCCTTTTGTGAAGGAGAGCAGAGAATATTTGCGCCATTAATTCCATTCGAAAAAGATGACAGATGAGTGTTGTTATCCGTAGAGATTCAATAACCGATTTATGATTAGTGAATAATAATAAAAATACGTATTGTATATTTTGTATTGATTTTATAGGTGTATCTATGTACATTCGGTCCAGAGAATTGTTACCATGGGAAATGCAGCCACGAGTACTTAATAAATGAAATATTAGGCTAGATAAAGACGAGGAATTTCTTTTTTCAATTGATAGGGACACTGAATCATCAAACTCTTCAGATGATGAATGTGATGATGCTAATGATGAAAACGGAGTTCATTGATGGATCACACTTATTCAAAATTATGTTGTCTGCTATTTAATTGTTTTAACGTGTTTTGATGAATGTCGGAAAGTCAAAGGTGTTAGTTTTTGAAAGGGAAGAGCAAATGACAGTTTGTAATATAAGTGTAAATGAAGAAAACTTGGAACAGGTGAGGGAATTTGTGTATTTAGGTAGCATGTTCACAGCGGATGGCAAGGACAGTGATGTTGAAAGAAGGGTTGGTGCGGGTAACAAAGTGAATGGAGCTTTAAAAGTAGTTATTGGAAACAAGAATTTATCAATGAAAGCGAAAATGGCCGTTCACAATGGAGTTCTGGTTCCAACCCTTATGTATGGAAGCGAAGCATGGAACTGGCAGAAGAAAGATGAGAGCAGAATAAATGCGGTAGAGATGAGGTCCCTAAGACGTGTGTGTGGTAGAACGATGTACGACAGAATCTCAAATGCTGATATTAGGAAGAAATGTAGAGCGAAAGAAGGTATTATGAACAAAATTATGAAAGGTTCGTTGCGTTGGTTCGGACATATGGAGCGCATGGGTGAAGAAAGAATGGTTAAAAAGTATACGTTAACGATGTAAATGGAGTAAGGAGTCGAGGTAGACCGAGAAAAACATGGCATGACCAAATTAATCAAATATTAAAGGTTGGTCATGTCAGAAACCGGAAGAATCGACGTGCGTGTATGACTCGATGTATGAATGTGGAGGAAGCTAGAGAGGTGTGCCAGGATAGAGTAGTGTGGTGGTCCATTCTCTTTGCCTACCCCTGCGGGGAAACGGCGTGATGGTTTGTTGTTGCTGTTGTTGTTGTTGTTGTGTTGTTGTATTAAATTCAGTTATTTATGATAATAAAATAATAAGAATGATAATAATCATAATAATAATTAAAACAGTAATTAGAAGGAACAATCATACATAATATAGAGTCAAAAACGATGAATCCTAATATATTAAAGACGATAAACATTATAAGGAAGCAGATTACATTAGTAAGAAAGGGACAAAAGTGGAAGGTAGTATTAATATTGAATTTTTTTGGTAGATTGTATAAAGGAAAAGTTTTTAATGTACTACATATATACTAAGGGGGAATAAGCTGGAATTTGGTTATTTATAACATTCAATTCATGTGCCTTTGCTTTAAATTTTCTAAATTTTCTAATTTCTCAAACTTTTTTAAAATTGTTTGCTATTTGCAAAAAAATGTGTTTTTGGAATTGAAATGATGGTCAAAATTTACACAATGATTCTGTTTTTGTATTAAATGTTGTGTTCATATAACCTCTTCAAAATGATCAACCCGTCTTTCCAATATACACGGCATCACAATCCTCACAATTAATCTGGTAGATTCCACTTTGGTTGAATATATTGTCGCGAAAAAATAAAAACACAATTATGATACATAAAACAAAGTTTTTAATTAACAATTTATAATTCATTTTAAGTATTAATGCAGGCTTCCACGTGAATTATATTCCATTGTAATTAATAATTTTAATTTTGACTTTTGCACATTTCATGAGCTTAATTCATTTTAAGTATTAATTGTAATTCAATAAAAAGGTGAATTAAATTTAGCTAATAAGTTAACACAACATTTATTGATTCTGAGGCGGTACAAAGTTCGTCGGGTCAGCTAGTTTTAAATAAAGACATACAATTTATTCATTTTAAAAATCCATTGACTCCAATTTTAATCTTTTAATCACTCGTTTTAACATCCATTTTATTCAAATACACACAGCTCCTCCACGGGAGCTGTTCCGAGCGGCGCAGGACAGGGATAGGTTCGCCGAGGTGATCGCCAACGTTGGGGGGACCCGACAGGGCACTTGAAGAAGAAGAAGATTCAAATAAATGTAATGGGAACAACATTTTTTTTTTTTTTAAAAAGACTAACATCAAGGATTTACATCAATGATATTAGAATTTATATTACAATCTTCAATGTGAGCAGAAAATAGCTCATTATTATGAAGAAGGAATCTGGTCGTGTCCAGGCTTGAACCCATGTCCCCTGGATCAGGAGCCAAGCGTTCTATCCCCTAGACCACCACCCGGTTATGATTCGCTTTAACATGATTCGCTTTGCTATGGCATTATCAAATGTTATAATACATTAATTTGATCACGCTCTATCAAGCCGGAACATTTTTTTCCCATAAAATAAAATTTAACCCAAAGAAAATAGACGTTTTCAATAATAATATATACATATGGAACTACACATTACTATTTAAGAAACAATACATAAGTTATATATCAATATTTATTTCTAATTTAAAACACATGAAATTAGATTTTTTGAAATAATATTTATTTCTTGTTAATGAATATTTATTTCTTGAAATAATATTTATTTCTTATTATTTATTTTTGAAATAATATTTATTTCTAATTTAAAACACATGAAATTAGATTTTTTTATCAATATTTGACACATTACCTCTATAATTATTTTATTCCTTACTTATCCTAATTTTATGCATTTTATATTATACGTGTACATAATTATGATATTGTTTTTTTTTATTTCTGCATAAGTCACTTGAATTAAGTCTTGTAAGTCTTATTTGATAATTAATCTCTAATAATAAAAACTTCTTATTATTCATGTCAATGGCAAGCTAGTCATACGTATCTCCAGAATTATCATTGAAATATGTTTATATAGTCTATTTCACTTGCTATAGTGGTGGAAGATTGGCTCACTTTGTGTCGTTTCCAGGGGCGCCGTTATTATATTAACACCACAAGTGGAGACACTTTCCTTGCCCCCTTAATAAATATTGATTTTTCTTTAATGTAATTCAAATATATAATACAACTAAGTATAAAAAGGAGTATGTGTATATAATATCTAAAATAAAATATTTCTGTTAAAATACTTTTACTTTGGGAATTAAAAAAATATTGTTTAAACCGCTTTTTATTAAATAAAAAATATTAAAATACACGACATGTTTCGGAGGATACCTCCATCTTCAGGCGTAAAAATATAACAAAAACGAAACAATGAAAGACTAATATGCGTTTAAAATTCGATACAAAAATTCAAATTTAAATATTAAGTTGGACTATTTGTTATAAGTAGGTACTAACAATTCTTTTTTAACAGTAAAATAATAAATAACATTAAATAATAATAATACTAGAAGATGGAGGTATCCTCCGAAATATATCGTGTATTTTAATATTTTTTTTATTAAAAAGTGGTTAAAACAATGTTTTTTTAATTCCCAAAGTAGGTTACTATGGAATTCCACAGTGTTAATGCCTTAACTTTCAATAAATTAAAATACTTTTAAAGATAAAAGAAAAAGAGAGTGCAAAATTCTTCTTGAAATGTTGATTGTATATTAATATTATTATTTTAAATTACGTGTGTCATTTCTGATGTCGAACTCAAACAAGGAGACAATTAAATAAATCGGAAGAAATGCTCCCGCAAGCCAGCAGCTCTAGCGGTCCATATAACGAGCACAACAGTTTTGAATTCTTTACATTTCCAATAGCAATTGCCTCGTTAGAATAAAAATCTTTGATCTCATTTAACTAGAGATAAATCGAGACACACACCATTCAGATCATTCTTCTTACAAGGTATTTCTAGAATAATAATATATTTCCATTAGGGCTGTTTCATAAAGAAATGAAGAACAGGTTTTTGAGTTACAACAATTTAATAACTCATTATTTTGCTTCGTAACTTTTTAAAAATAATAATTTATATAAGCAATATGTACGTATAAATATATTTACATGTAATTATTAAATATTCAGTAAATACGAAAAACACTGATAAACTAAAATGTCTTATAAAATTAAATATAATTATTTGATCACCTTTTATCATCAATTATACATTTTTAAATGAACATATTTGATGAAATTTAGTACACTTTTATATTATTTAACTGCTTATAAGCAATATTTAATAATAACAGGTAAGATATGATATTCCCAAGCGATTCTTCAGGCTTAACTTTTTTGAAAATTTGAAATGTAATTAAGTGAATAAAACATATGTTTTGATACATTAACATCAAATAAATCCATAGAAAAACATATAAAACAACGTAATTTTGTCTGGTGTGCAATGAAATG
Organism: Lepidostoma basale; assembly: GCA_022606425.2. NCBI lineage: Eukaryota > Metazoa > Arthropoda > Insecta > Trichoptera > Lepidostomatidae > Lepidostoma > Lepidostoma basale. The sequence continues at coordinate 112,187 of JAHDVF020001396.1, read as the reverse complement.
TATAATGATCGATATCTCATATTTAAATTTAAATGCAATGAATTACAGGAAAACTTTTTTTATTTTTTTGGTTCATACTAAATACTAGTTGCAAAGTTTGAACGGAACGGAATCGAAATCAGTAAAATATCTCAACTTTTAATGAAAACTTTTTTTTTCACACACGTTTAAAATTTCACAATTAACAACATCAAATTGTTCTCCTTTTGTTATCTACACTACTGTCATACAACAATAATCAGAACGAATTTCAAAATAATCCAGATACGTTCTCCGGCATGCGCATGGTATACATTTCGAATTATTTTTGGAGGGAATCGAATTATTGGCGTACTCCTTTTTGGTGACATTCAGATATTTGTATATTTATAGTATGATACAGACAGGAAATAAATTAATATTAAATCAAATCATTTATACTTTGGAAAGAAGCTATTACTTAGTGATTTGACATATTTAAACTTAGAATTAAACACTTTTAAAACGTTGTATAAAACCACTTTTTTGAGTCAGGAGCGCCAACCGGTTTCACTCTGTAACGAGCTTCGTCAGGACTATATACAAACTGTTTTTGTATAGTCCTGACGAAGCTCGTTACAGAGTGAAACCGGTTGGCGCTCCTGACTAAAAAAAAGTGGTTTTATCCAACGTTTTAAAAGTGTTTAATTCTAATCTAAAATTATTTAAATGCTATATTCGTATATATTTTTAAACAACCCTATATTAATGGCAAGTTCTGGAATAGTATAGACTTAGATTAGTAATTGGTTAGTATTCAACAATGTAGATGATTCTTGGTTTGCGTCTTCGCTAGGCCATGGGAGCAGATAGCAGCGGTGCCTTTGATACCAATAAAGCGTCCAACTGCGCACCGCATTCTAAAATAGAACTCCATCTACAGTACAAATATTTCATTATTATGGTCATTATGCGCTGGATCCCAGACTACCAATTAAGGTCAGATTCGTTAGACTCCGAAAGGGTAAGAGTGCTCTGTATTTTTACAATTCAAATGGATCTCATTGATTGTTTAAATAAAGGCACACTCATGTGAATGTTGAAATGCGACAAAAAAATATTATTTTAATCTGGGAAAAATTCTGAATTTCAACCAATTTTGTCATCAAATTACTGTTTATTTTTGAGGTCCATTATTTTCACCGAAACACTAAGATACGAGTACTTCAACATTATTAACTGTTAAATTTACAACACTGTCATAATATCTTTATTATTATTATTATTATGACACATTCTTTGAGAATGTCGCGACAGCTGTTTCGCCAACCGCTGTTGGCATCATCAGTGTTGCAAATAACTGATGATGCCAACGTCGGTGGCGAAACAGCTGTCGTGACATTCGGAAATAGTGTGTAATAAAAAAATATAAATTTAACATTTAATATGTATATTTTTATCGATTTCATGGCAATGAGTAACTTCTATTATTATTTTTTTTTATTTAAAAAAATATACAAAATGTATATAAGAATAAAATAATTTGAACCGTAAATTAAAAATTAAAACAATGTAACATAGCTTAATATGAAAATACATAATTTTTTGAAGATGTACGAGTCGTATTTTCTATCGTCAGTCCAATTTTAATGTTCTTTACTCATACATAACGGTAAATATTTAACAACTTATTGATTGTTTCTTAAACAATGATGTAAAACTCCATATTAAATAATGAATAGTAATGAAAACATCAAACATTTTATAATGGCTTAGCTAGGAAAAAATATGTCATTCACATAATTTATAATGAAACTTCTAGAAAACTAACTTTTCATTCGTATTTATTATCAAACCAGTCATTGTTATGTTAATGCAAAGATTATTTTTTTAATTTAGCAATGCTTCTTAACAGAGTTTTATTTAAGGATATTTTTATGAATTAAAACACTTTTTTCCACTTTTGAGTTCATTTTTCTCGACATGTTTCGAAGGCTTACACATTCATCATCGGGAGAACGATATAAACTAACCAAAATAATTACAAAATGAGTGCAAGAACCTAGGAATATATATAACAAGTGTTACTCGTTGTTAACTAAGGTACATAACAGGGACATAACAATAAAAATATCGATGGGTTAAGTTTTGAAAATGATTTTTTTGGATGGAAGTTTTGAGTTGAGGGTGTTTTATTGCTCCAAAGCTATTGATTTAGTAAATTGACAGTTCATATTACAAGAAAAGACAAGTTTATTTAGAGTTTTATATTATTAAAAAAATTTGAATCTTATAAAAAGCATTTAAAATAATTATTACTATAAGCCTTTTTACCTTTTGAGTGTATTCAGAAAATATGTCTTTTTTCAGTATTTTTTGCGCTAATGAACACGTTTATCTAAGATAAACAGAGTTTTTTTTATTTATTTAATGAAAGCATACAAATTATGGAAATAAATAAAAATATCTCTTAAATAAATAAAAATAAATATAATATGAAGCAAGGTATTTCTAGGTGGTCATTTAGGGCAGAAAACACATTAATTTAAAAAAAATCATTGTAATCGTTCTGAATTTAAAAATATATTATATATAAAAATGGAAAAGGAATCATAAGAAGTGAATGAAAAATAATAGCTTTGCAGTTTGTTGTACCATATTTATGAGTATTTAAATATATATATATTTTTTTTTTAAATAATATACAATCATACAAAACTGAATGACTTACCATAACGTCGGTGGACCATCACACTGCTCTGTCCTGACTTACCTCTTGCGCTTCTTTCACATTTATACATTGTAACACGCACGATAATCAATTTTTCGAATTGATTTATTAATTTTTAAGTACACAAAGAACTCGAAAAAGACGACAGAAAGTAAATTTGATGCGGTGGAGATTGATTTGTCTTACAAATGAAAACATCAGTTCATAAGTTCATTTATGCATAAAAAAACATTTATGCACAAGTTCATGCTCGACTCAAAATTTTGTCAAATTTCGTAATCATCGACGTGAATAAATGACGAACTGCATGATTTTGGATAAAATGTTTAAATATTTCAGTGTATTCAATACGATGGTAGCGTAATATTCTCTTTGCTTACACTAAAAAAAGCTGATGAAAGCGTATTATTTAAATACACGAGCTTATAATCTGCAAATAAAACATATTTAATAATGCCATGTTTAGGTAAAAAAAAAATCTTTTGTATAGGCCTCCTGAAAGCTTAACGATACGATTATTAGTAATGCGCGTTTTTATTGAAATCGATTTCTTCAAAAAAGTAATTAATTAAAATAAAAATGTTTTACTAAGATCTTAAGGAACCAAATTAAAATGTTATCCAAATTTGACAGCAATACTTGTATCCAATGACTTCATTTAAGTTTTAAAGAATATTTAAACAAATATATTATTGCCAAACCTGTCACGAAAAATATGTAGAAATTTATATATTATAAGCCTTTTTTTTAACCATTTTTTTGATAATAGACAATTTTTAGATAACAAGATTGAGACGTTTCTATTTAAAGTATTTTTTATATCAGCACACAAAATAATTATTTATCGTAACTGTTGATTTTCTCAAGGAAATAAAATATATGAAGCTACAAACGTATTTATGTATATCATATACGAGTATGAAAATATAAGTAGGTATTACAGATGAAAAAAAAGTGAATTCGAAATTGGAGCGCGAAGTCCCCATAAACGGCACACGTAGGGTAAAAAGTTACTAAATTTGCTCGCAAACATGTCATACATCCATACAAAAAAAGCATTCGGATCGTCGGCAGGTACTGAAACAAGTTGTTGATACCGTATGATTGGCAATAAAACGACTCAAAGCATGCGTTTTCTTTGTATGACCAAATGTGTCATGCATATTGGCTCAAGCAAATGAAAAAGTAACTCATTCAGCCATATGTATATAATACCATACAATTAATTTGGATAAACAAGTGTCCAAGATTGTTGTATTGGGATAATATTAAATATTAATCAACACTAACATTTTTTGTTTTTTTATTTTTTTTACTTTTTTTTTTCCTTGTATACCCGTACAACAGGTCGTTGAACCTAATTACTGTATACAATTTATTAAAGCTATTATATTGATATATTCTGACATACGATAGGTAGCCAATCCATCGCCATTTTATTGTCACGTGAATTCTACACCAGACCAAAGACAGTGTGACCAAAGACGGTTTAGATTTAGAAAATGCGGTGCGAATGATGGTGTTATGAACAAAATAATGAAAGGATCATTAAGATGGTTTGGACATATGGAAAGAATGAATGAAGAAAGGATGGTAAAAAAATTATATGTTAACGATGTAAATGGAACCAGAAATAGAGGAAGACCGAGGAAAACGTGGCGCGTCAAAGAAATCGACGCTCATGCATGACACGATTTATGAATTTTGAGGAAGCGAGAGAAATATGTCAGGAAAGAAAAGTGTGGCAGTCCATTCCTTCTGCCTACCCCTTCGGAGAGACGGCGTGATGGTTAGTTAGTTTGTAAGTTTTTTTAGTTTTTTTAAAAACTATCACGTTGCACGAATTGTGAGTTACATATGAATACGTTGACGCTTTCGATATCATACAAGTGTACCACCAAACCGAGTTATTTCATCTTTTTACCGCCGAAAAAATTATACGTGCATCGAATCGATATTTCGCATTGACAACTGCCTGCCCTTATTTGAGTTGAGAGTCGCTGGGGTAAAAAACACGTGTTGAGTCGTAAATTATTGACTTTTGATAAGAATGCTAATTTATGTGAATGCAGACGTTGAGGTATGTTCCAGACTGATCGATTTGAAGACAGACACTCCTCATTGGTGAACAGGTATTTTGATTTAAGTTCACGAGACCATGATTTAATTAAGAAATCGTTTCAGTTAATTGGACAAATTACGTTTTTAAGAATATAATTTAAAACAGAAAAACATTTTTATAAATTAAATTCAACAATATTTCCCTTATTTACGTTAGTACAGCCAAACGGTTTCATTTTGTAGCAAGCTAATGGCTTGTTATCAAAATTTAAGAAAAACATTTGTCAATTTTAAACCCGAATTTCAACCCAATTTTTTTTAACTTATGAACAACAACTTTTTAATGGACCTCATTTTAAATGATATAATTATCTCTTCTATGTTCGCCGTACTTTGTGTTGTAGATGTTTTATTTTTTATATACTTTGTTTACAACACTAACTTTAAAAAATATATAAAATTAAATATCGCACATGTTTCGGACAACCCGGTCCTTCCTCAGTGATATTATAAAGATATATACTACGATGATTGGTTTAATATTATTTAATGTGTTATTTGTTATTATTTTTTTTTAACATTGTTAAAAATGTATCAAAATAATAAATAAATAAATATGAAAAAAAATAAAAATAAAAAAGTTTAAAAAAATAATAATAATATTAAACAATTTTATAATATTTAATTCAATATATTTTTTAAGTTTGTGTTGTAAACAAAGTACATAAAAAAGAAAAAGACAGATAATATTATCGTTTTTTTTTCTGGAAATAATATTTAAAATTATTATATTCATCTCTTCATTTTTTTTCTTGACTGGTCCCCCATTGTTCACTCTCACTCGAGAATGTGTGTCTCTGTTCCTGGCAGCTCAAAACAGTATCTTTATTATTGTTAAGCCAGTCTGGTCTCTTATGTTATGGAACTAGTCGATTTGCATCCTCCAAATATCCTCTAAACTATTTATTTTGCCATTTACGATCAGGTGCAACAATTCATTATATTTTCCCCTAAGCATATGACTAAATATGATACCTTGCAAGCTTTAATATCTGCCAAATATATTTCTAGAAACTATGGCTCTCTGGAGAACATTTATACATAATACACAAATGAGACATAACAAACGAAAAACATTTAGGCGACTCATTTGGACACAAAACGGTGTTGGACACAAAAAGATGAAACATGAAACCAAAAAATCATACATATCAGAAAGAACCCAAATATGACGACGTCAGTGAGGCAGTACTCTTTCCAGAATTTGTCATATATTTTTTATGAATACTGCCTCACTGACACTGAAAATGTCCAAATCCGAGACGATTAGATTCAACGTCCGAATTGCTCTTCCCACTGGCATCACCAAAAACAGGTTGGCTCTGCGTGACGGAGCAAAGAACAATAATTGATGTCGGCGCTGTCGCGGGCTATTATCAGGTAATTAATGTTACTAACTAATCGAATATTAGTCAAAGAAATGCGCAGCATTTTGCAATGCACTAACATTTTAAATGCTTCCAGCCTTATGATTTAACATAACATAAAAGTATACACCGGACGTAGCATTTGATCATTCTTTGTCGAAGTTTCAAATTAATGTTATCATCACAAAAAAACATTTCCTTATTTTTTGTTTCTTAAACAATAATATAAAACTCCATATAAAATAAATAACACGAATGAAAACCTCTGTTTTCTAGAAGTTTTATTATATTTTATGTAAATAACATGATTCTCTTTTCTAATGCATTTTCAAACATGTTATCAATCATTTGATAATGCCTCAGACAGGTGAAACATGACATTCACATAAAATATAACAAAAACAACAACATCAAACAATCATGCCGTTTCCCCGTAGGTGTAGGCAAAGAGAATGGACCACCACACTACTCTATACTGGCACAACTCTATAGCTTCTTCCACATTAATACACGCACGTCGATTCTTCCGGCTTCTAACATGACCAACCTTTAAAATTTGATTAATTTGGTCTTGCCATGTTTTCCTCGGTCTGCCTCGACTCCGTACTCCATTAACATCATTAAATTATACTTTCTTAACCATTATTTCTCCATCCATGCACTCTATATATCCGAACCAACGCAGCGATCCTTTCATAATAAAATATAATAAAACTTATTATGTCAGGAGCGAACATTCATTATGCCTACCCAATCGGAGAGACGTGGTGATGGTTAGTTAATAACCAACTAACCTCCACATCATGTTTTGTAAAAACCCTCCAAGTCCCCGTTATGAATTTTAAAAACTCTTATTGTGACATGTGTCACAAAACAGGTTCATTTTCTACGATTTTGCAATCCGTTTGACCCAAGGATGTCATGTGCGTTTATTTTTCCTGTTCCTCACTGCCGGGTAATATTTTTCACGGAGGTCCCCATTGCCAAAATTAAGCCATAAATATTCAAGTCGCATCTCGAAAACCAGTGGAATCGGTGCAATACAATACATTGATACCGAAAATAAGAGGAACGACGCAATATGCTCAGTCACATTACTGATAAATATAACTGTACCTGAGAGCAAGCATATCTTAAATGCAAACCCTCCATTTTACAGTAGAGGCAATTTTTTTGAGAAAAACGTTTTTATAAATAAAATTAAACATTTTGCTTTTTATTTTAAATAACACAAATGTGAAACTCTCTCTCTCTGGTTGCAATCCTGGGATTGGTTTGCAATAATTTCCTCTATTCTTCTTTTCCATTCTTCCCTGTCTTGTGCGGCTCTTTTGAAATCTGTATATGATGAGCAGCGCACGTCCACCAACAGGTCCTCCAGGTACTCTCGCCGTGGGCGTCCCCTAGTTTTTTTCCGATCGGTCACACCCTCCATTATGGCATGCAAGAGGCCTTCTTGTCATATTACATGGCCGATCCATCTTACACGCCTTTCGAACAAGGTCTTGAGCAGGTACCTTTCTCCTTCAATTCTTTGGAGAACCTCCTCATTTGTAATGTGATCTCTCCAGGAAATTCATAATAGTCTTCTATAAGACCACATCTCAAAAGCCTCTAATCTCCGTTTATCTCTTTCGGATAGGCACCATGTCTCGCAGCCGTGCTTCAAGATACTCCATACATACTAGTAGGTCTTGATGAGGAGTGTTCTCAGTTTTAGATCTAGATTTTTCGATTCTATTGTTTTCACTGAAACTCATACAAATCATATTTCAAATGTTACTTAGTCAAAGAGAAGATATTTGAATTACTATTAATTTTAAGTGAATTATTATTTTGGATTTAAGTGCACTTAAGACGTTATTGCTCTCAATTTTGTATCCATGAAATATTGATACGCGAGGTAAAAGTGATAGATAAATATTATTACATACAAATTTTATTAATGAAAATAGAAATAAATCATAATATCATAAAACAAATTATTATTGTTATCATATAATGGTTTTATCAATTCCCTTTCACGTTGATCCGGCGCGAGCTAAAATGGGTGGTTGTTAAAAAATAAAATAATATAAAAACAAATTTAAAATGTATTAATAATATATATAGATAAATACATTCAATATTTTTTCCAAATGTGTTTATGTTCTATTTGAATCTGTAAACGAATTTCCCACACACATGAATCAAACACGCTACCTGTTAATCTAATCGACTGCCTTTTACGTTACAATCGGTCGCATAACATCGGAAGGCTTTAACAGGGTCTTCAATCAATTAATGTGTTCCGCGGAATTTAATGCAAACCATTAGGATAAACACTTACGAGAGTAGTATACCATAACACTGTACGAGGAGACGTAAAGAAAATGCATTATTGATATAGAAATTCTGCCTCACATAAGAACTTTTATTTCACACATCTTTAGATATATTAAAATTGTGTACTTTCGTACGGAGCACTAAATTTGGGGTGTATTATTATGAATTATAATAATATTAATACACTTTTGTTTTGTTTTTACACCACTATATTCTTTAATAACCAACCTGTTTCGCTCCCGCCGGAGCTTTGACAGGGTTACAAAAGACACTAAAAGACACTGTTTTTTTAACCCTGACAAATCTCCGACGGTAGCGAAACCGGTTGCTATGTAAATTAAATGGTATAAAAAAATTAAAAAAGTGGCAGAAGTGGCGATGGGCTGGCCATATCTGTCAGAGAACCAACGGCTGACGGGGGAGACGGGTTCTGGAGTGGAGACCGCGTACAGTATTCCGCAGAGTTGGACGTCCCCCTGCCCGCTGGACCGACGATCTGAAGAGGATTGCTGTACATGGATGTATGGGAGCGGCAATAGATAGGGGGCGGTGGCATGCTTTGGGAGAGGCCTACATTCAGCAGTGGATGACAGACGGCTGATGATGATGATGATGAATAAATGAATTAGATTTATAATATCATATTTTCTGTTTCTTCTATGTTCGCTATAACTTTATGTTGTAGATGTTTAATATTTCTTTTTTTATATTTATACTTTGCATACAACACTATATATAATATATAATATCCAACATAACCGGTCTAACCAGCCCTTCGTCAGTGATATTATATAAATATTTAAAATATTATAAAATTGTTTACAAATATCATCTTTGGTATTTTTGTTTAACGTTTTATCCTAAACGGAATGCTTTGATAGCCAATATTGACACAATTTTACAAGCTCATCGTAAAATACAGCTTGCATTTTAATATGCATGCATTGTAGTAACCATCGATCAAATATGGAATGTCCACCCTAGATCAGACCGTCCTTTTCTCACTGCTGGAATTCCCATTTTCAAGTAGATCTTCTCTGCTCTTCATTCACTGGTGCAATACTACCGTGTTCCGATGCCGAGTTCAAAATTGAATTCAGATTGATTTACGATTGCGAACCGGCTCAATGAGTGAACCGGATGCCAACCGGTCACACAGTCGGCGCGAAAAAATAATGAACGCGTTTTTGTGTTTTCAGTGATTGAAAAACATCCACAAGGTAGGTACTTTTATTTGCACGCTGCACTATCGAAAAGTATTTCTCTTGATTTCTTACATATATTTTTTCTAACATAAGTCCCGCATGGACGAGGGACGGGCCTAGGGATTGAATGAGCAAGCTGACGAAAGACGCCGTTCGTCTATATCTGCTTCGGGTAAACGGTGGGAATCCTCTTTGTCCTATGCCCTATCACAAAGTATTTTTTGTGTACATTTATATATGCGACAGAATGCGGAAAATATATGAGGTCTTATTTGTCATTTGGTGGAATGCAAAGGAGGAGATTTTGGTATGCACTCATGAAAATAATGAATACATTCAGACTCCCGCTGAATGTGTTGCACGGCCAACCCCAAGGAGGACGAAACCCAGACAGACCATCAAAAAGGTAAATCGACACCTGAAAATCGGTTTAGCAGAAGGCCAATCCCTCTTAAGGAACAGACCAGAAAGCCTACACTAAGAAGAAGAAGAAGAAGAAGACGAAGAAGATGAAGGAAGAGGATAAATTTATACGACTTAAAAATATATTAAAATTTCAATAATATCTTATTCTTCTTTTTATCTCTTTTTAGACCCGTAGGCTGTTCCTATTGTTAGGCTGGCCTCCTTTGTGAAGTTGACTACCAGCTATTCCTCATTTTATTGGTGATCTTTAATTCTGATTGATAATAGTAAAAAATCCTTCGTTAATTAAAATTATTGTTGAAAGTAAAAAAATCTAAAGACGAAAACATAAAACTGTACCTGGTAAAATACGAGTATATTTGAAAATCAGAAGAATAAATCTTATTCGTATATTTCATTTGTTTTTATAAACTTACATTATATTGTTAAAAACCGTTTCATATGATTTCTGGTTTCTAGTTTGAAAGTAATTTGAGAAGGATATTTGTTTTTACATTTTGGTTATGATTCGTGTATTTTATAAATTAATACATGGATTGGTAAAATAATAAAGTAACGCGTTAAGTATTATTAAAAAAATAAAAAATATGTCATATGTTTCTTCTTTATTCGCCATAACATTGTGTTATGGATTCATTAAACAATGTTTATTACTTTGCGAACATCACTAACTTTATTAAAAATTACATTTAAAATACAAACATGTTTTGGACACAAAAACCCTTCATCAGTGTTTTGTTAGTTTTGTATCTAACTAACTAACTTACTAAACATCACGCCGTTTCCCTGAAGGGGTAGGCAGAGAGGCAAGACTACCATAACTTTCTGTCTTGACATACCTCTCTTGCTTCCTCCACATTTATGCGTCGTAACATGCACGTTCATCGATTTTTCCGACTTCGAATGTGGCCGCCTTTCAGTATTTAATTAATTTAGTCACGTCATGCTTTCCTCGGTCTTCCACTTTGCTTTTCACCCACACTGCTTATATATTGTACAACATTTTAACCATTCTTTTCTCGTCCATTCCTTCGATATTTATAAACCATCTGGGGGGTCCTTTTTTAATTTTACTTATGATGCAATCATCTGCCTTACATTTCTTCCTTATTTCGTCGTACGGTATTTTTTTTTAAAGACTTATTAATACCAAGGATTTTAATCAATGATATTAGAATTTATTTAACAATCTTCAATGTGAGCAGAAAATAGCTCATTATTATGAAGAAGGAATCTGGTCGTGTCCAGGTTTGAACCCATGTCCCTTGAATCAGGAGCCAAGGGTTCTATTCCCTATACCACCACCCGGTATTCTATCATATACCGTTTTCTCGGATGTTCTTCTCAGTGATCTCATTTAGTTTTTGTATATAAAAAATATATATTATTATGATATGTTGTTCATATTTTTATTAATCTGGTTGTAGTGCAAAAGCGTTAAGCAGAAGTCCCAGTAGTCGACACCAATAAATTAGTTTTTGCATTATTCAGCCTTTTGCCGAATGAATGACAATGCCATTCTGTCATATTTAAACATTTCGCTTTTTTATGTGAACTTTATTGCTGTATTTCTTAAATTGAAATAAATTTCGGAGAAGCAATATTTTATTAAAAAAGTTATTTTGCTTGGTGCAATTTAAAAGTAATTTCAGTCATCCGTCAACGTGTATAAAAATATTACATAATGATGGTTGAGATTCTTATTTTGTCAAGGTCTATTATAAATTATCATATCAAACGCGATTTTTAAGTGGGTTAAAATAGTTTTATTTATGTAAAACATATGTAAATATAATGATTTATTTGCACCGTGAGTGTAAAACCGACGTCAGTGCAAATATACATTTTGGAGATATGGGAGTTTAAAGATTTCATATTGCTTGGAAAAACTGTTTTTTTTAATAAACCAATGATTTTCGGTTTATAGGTATATTATTTTAAACCGAAAATCGTTGGTTTAATTAAATAAAACAGTTTTCCCAAGCAATATGAAATCTTTAAACTCCCATATCTCCAAAATGTATATTTGCACTTACGTCGGTTTTACACTCACGGTGCGAATTGTATCTCAATAGAGACGAAGATGTAAATTGTTTTTCTGGGAACAGAATGTGGTGGCCGAGGCGCTTACACGACTTATGACATGTCATTGGTTGGGTTGAGCGATCGCTTTATGTTTAACAACTTTCCCCATTTCACCCTTCTTATGACCACCACATCTGACAAATTTTTTGAACTTGTATATATGCTAGCATCCTGTGCTTATCTTTACATATTTTAGTTCACTCTACACTATCATCCATTAAGATTGGGAAGCATTAAGCAGAAAACCTTTATTAATGAACTGTGAAAGTCTCTGCAAATCATATTTTTTGCAAGAATATGTCATAACACAAATTAAGTTCTTTAAACGAAAGTATATGCAATTATATATACAGTTTGTACATTATTTAAGACCGCTTTTCAACCTCTATTCACAATATGAAATATTTTAATAGATTTGACGATGATAATCTTTGTTAATTGAAATCGGTGGAAGTAAACGCACAATCTATTATGAGTACCAAAGAAAAATAAACTAAATTGGCCACCATCGCATGGACTGAACTGAATTATCTTATTCAAATAAATCTCCTTACCTTGAACAAGAGTCTCCCGGCGTCTTAACAAATGCGAGCGAATATATTATCTGTCCTACAAAAGCTTTTACCGCGTCGTCACTGAAATTAATCTTTCAGTATCTCTCAGATAAAATTCTGGAAATATGGTTTCATACACTAAATTACGGAGGGAAGACTTTATTTCAAGATTGCTATCTCAGCTTAATTCAGCACCAGCTCAGGAGCGTCTTTTCCGATCATAATGATAGTGTTGTCGTAATACGTTTTAACAAAAGCCCAAAAGTTAACAATGGACGCATTGTCTTTAATATTTGTGTCGGATCCGTTTTTAAGTACCAGTCAATTAAGTTTTTTTTATTTATTTTATTAATTTGTTGTAAGGAAAGATTTATTATTACAGATTTTCTTTATTAAATTGATATTTATTTTTAATTAAAGAAGAACTTAATCAATATTTCAGATAAACACACTGCGTTATATGCTTTATATGCTAAAATAAGACACAAAGAGAAGTGAATATAATTTGATTGAGGAAAAATTATGTAAAAATGCAGGTTTCTTACACACAAAAACTCTTATTTTTCATATATTGAAGAAAACAAAACACTCATAAGGCCAGTCTTGATATATAGAGCAGAGACCTGAACATTGAGTGTTATGGAATCTCAGAAGTTGCAGGTGTTTAAGCGCAAAATCCTCAGGAGAATTTAAGACGACCTTCGTGGCAGAGTGGTTACGAGCTCTGACTTCCATGTTGAAGGTCCTGGGTTCGATTCCCGGCGATGGCAGTGTGATTGTTACACTGTCTGGTCTGGTGTAGAATTCACGTGACAATAAAATGGCGATAGATTGGCTACCTATCACATGTCACGAGAATCAATATAATAGCTAAAAAATAAAAATTGTACACAGTAATTGGGTCCAAACGACCTGTTGTGTACATAAAAAAAAAAAAAAAGTCCAGTCCACGAGGATAATATATGACGACGCCGGCATAACTGATTTGTACCAAGTATACTACCAACCGTATATCGTCAAATTTATAAAACTCTAACGGCTTAGATGGACCGGACATCTGGTGCGAATGGAGAAACTGTCAACATCAGCACTATTGACATTTACAAGACCAGAGTGAAGGCACAGGGTGGAGCTGGAACTGTGTGATTCATAATTTTGTTTAACTATTAGATTTAATAAATGATATTATATAATACACATACTTTCAATAACGTGCATATGAAATAACGTATTTCGCTTAACTGGAGTATTACTACTATTATTACTATTAATTTTCTAGCAATACAAAACATTTTTCTCTCATAAAATGTAATAAAACTTATTTTAAAATTTAAAAACCAAAAGGCTTTAAAACAATTGTCTTCTTTGTCCCTTATATATGAAAGTGAAGCATGAAAGTGGCAAAAGACAGATGAAAGTACTACCACTACTAAGTAAAACTCTTAAACGAACATGTGGTTAATCTGTATACTCGTATGATAGAATGCAACCAAAATAAGTAAATACATCGTGAATGAATTTATTATGAACAAAATAATGAAAGACTTATAAAGTCGGTTTGGACACATAGAAATAATTAATAAAGAAAGAACGATAAGGGACGTATGAAAAGAAGACGAGGAAAATGTAGCACGATCAAATAAATGAAATATTAAATGAAGGCCACGCGAGAAGTCAGAAAATCGACGTGCGTGCATGACGCGATGTATGATTGTTAAGAAATCCAGGGAAGAATGTTAGAAAAAATGGCAGTGTGGCGATCCATTTGTGATGGTTAGTAGTAAGTTAGCTTTACAACATTTGCTGGCGAAATAATAATGAAGCAGTAAAAATGTTCCACAAGAAAAAAAGTATATCCTAAAAAGTAATTACTCACCATCCCGCCGTCTTTCCAAAGGGGTAGGCAGAAAGAATGGACTGGCACACTTTGCTTTCCTGAGACACTTCTTTTCTTTCTCACGTGGCCGACATTCAATATTTTAACAAATCGTTTGAATCGAATGTGATTTATTTTTAATAAATATTTCTTTATGCAATTAATCAGTTTTGGTCAGTCGTTTCGGTATCTCCTTTGACAAATTGCCTGATATCTTTCAGCCAATTACAGGGACTGTCTCATTTAAACAACTGAACAGCATTCTTTTTTAATTTTTTGTTATCATTCTTATTTTATTGCGACTCAATTATAATTACTGTAAGCAAGTACTATAGCAACCCCTTTTTATTTTATATTTTCCTTTACACATTTCATTATCAATATTTTAATAATCATGTTTTTACAAATACACAATCAACGACGACCTTCGTGTGGAAGGAGCTATAACTGCCACACCGAAGGTCCCGGGTTCGATTCCTGGCGATGGCAGTGTAATTATTGCACTATCCTTGATCTGGTGTAGAATTTACGTGACAATAAAATGGCAATAGATTAGCTAACTATCACATATCACGAGAATCAAAATAATAGCTAAAAAATTCGTATACGACATTTGAGTTCAAACGATCTGTTATATAAAAATTATGACATGATTCCAAGGTGTCACACCTTCATCATCAGGAGAACGATATAAACTCAATTATGAAAGTGTTTAACATTCGAAACATCTCGAGAAAAATGAAATCAAAAATAGAAAAAAACACTGTATTAATTATACAAAAAATTCATGATCCAAATGTTTGGTCTGGTGTGGAATTCATGCAACAATAAAATAGCGATAGATTAAGTACCAATCGCATGACATGAGAATCAATTTAAGAGCTAAGAAGGTATACAGTAATTGGGTATCAAAAAAAATTATAAATTAAAAAATTCAAGTGAAATCTTAAGGCCCGCAATGCTATACTCGGTTACATTTAACTTTTTAATGTTTCCTTCATGTAATCAGAAGCGCATGGCAGGTTGATAATAAATGTATCAATTTGTCCACATTAATAAAAGTGACCTATATGTTTTTAATAATACATGCGTCGTAACGAAACACTATTATCAGCGCTACGTACGAAAATCAATCATCGGATCTGCATTGTTATGGCGACGCACAATATTTCACGGGCGAATATTTTGGATCTTCCAACAGGTACCTGAGGGAGTTTTGAAGACCGCCTCCCATAAATCATCTCCACTTGGGAGTGGCACAATAAATTATTAAGTCCAGCCTCTTAACAAAACACGCAATTAATTGGAGACAGTATGGTAACGGTAAAAGTATTACCAAGTATTCGTATCAACCGATTCGGAAATATTTTCCTTAATGCCAGCATACTCGCAGCCTTTATTTGTCAAATATAATTGTTATACTTTCGTATGAAGCAGTTGACTTGTGGTGTAGCTTATTTATTGCATGCAGCAACTTTTATATACATACTCGTATATACTTACACAAACATACAGTTAAATAAAGACATATGAGGGTATTTGTTGCAAACCTGGCAAATTCCATCATTAGATGTTTTGAGTAAATCGCAAAAAACTGGTACGCTAATAAAATGCGTTTTTTTACGAATTTTATTTTTTTCATCTCAACCAGTTAGTATTTTAAAAGTAATCAGTCATGAAATAATCATCATTTTGTTGATAATTAAAGTAAAAAAATGAATTTCATTCTGGAGTTTGCCAGCTTTGCAACACTCAAGTGGAGGTTGCCATGTTTGCAACAAACCCTATATTTTAATAGCAAAATTCTTCAGAATGAAGCCGAATTTGAAACTGAAAATCAATAAAAATTGTGTGCAAATGTATAATGAATAAAACCCAATTCATATCTCACTTTTGATTGTTGGTGGAGTTTGCCGGGTTTGCAAATAATACCCTCATATAAGTTTACGTACTAGTTACTTATCCATAGCTGTTATAGAACGCAGCGGCGCCCTTTTGTCAGCTTCGCACACGATCAACAGGCAGTCCCCAGTCCATGCGGGACTTACGTAAACTGGAAAATGCAACATTCTAACAAAAGCATGAGACCGCAGGCTATATTTAATTTAATATAATTTAATTTCTTGTTCACTTCTATATACCAATATCATAAAACAGAGCAAAATGTGATACATGATTTGAAAATATATTCTTCTTCGAAAAAAAAGAAGAATATATTAAATTATAAAAATATTCTTAAAAAAATATATATTATAGTGTAACATTGTTATCAATAATTTTAGAACGTTTTGTTTTGTTTTTACACCTATTTATAAAATATAGTTTAAAAACAAAATGTGAAAGTGTTTTAAATTTATTTTTATAGTTGATTTAAGTTAAACCCTTTATTGAGCGCTTGGAGACTTCTTCTCCTCTTCTTTCTCTCAGTTCGTCTCCCTCGTGTATTATCAAATGTTTTATCAATGCCATATTTTAACAAAACGAAACATGTCACACACATGAAATAAAATACAACGAATAGAAAATGAACGTTTATATGCGTATTAATTAATATTAATACGTATTAATGTGGAGTTTTACATCATTGGTCAAGAAACAATTGATGGGATTAGCTCCTTACGAGATAAATTACTTCTCACTTCAGATGACTCTTAATTGACACTCTGTCTACAGACTATCGCGGATAATGATAACAATCTCTATCAATGTTAAAATAGCGATGTTCGATAAGATAGTAATGAAAAAATACCTCAAACTTTCCTTATAAGGCAACATCACTTGAAGAATCCACATTTAAATATCATGAAAATTTCATTTTTTTGTTTCGCATGTATTTATATATAGAATACATTTGAAGCTACCCGTTTTTGTCAGATACATCTCTCGTAAGACTGCTTAGCACTGCAGTGACAAGAAAGGGATATATTTACAAAAGCATTGACGGTTCGTGGCGTTTTCCGCACAAACATTTTTTTAATGAATATTTTAATAATTCAGTCCTGACCTTAATACGTCAATCCGTATTTATCCTATTACGTTTTTAGTTCTCACGTCATAATATTGTGGTTAAATTATTCAAAAATATATATTCCATTATTTTGTCCGTAAAATATATCTTATTAAAATAAAACTTCAAGAAAACAGATGTTTTCAATCATATTAATTATTTAATAGGAATTTTTTCATCATAACCGAAGTAAATATTAATAGTTCATTGGCTTGGCCGAAACACTGTGATACTTTAACATTATAAACTGTATGATACTTTAACATTTTATAACTGTTAATTCAAAGACATTTAATATATTTTTGTAACACCTGATAACGTCAACATTGGTTGATGAAACAGCTGTTGTAAAATAAATACAATTGTGATATAAAACAAAATTTTTGCATTAACAGTTAAAAAATGTTAAAGTATCATAGTGTTTCAGTCTAAACAATGGACTATTATAAACTGTTAAATTAAGAAACTTTGTTTTATGTATCACAATCGTATTTTCATTTTACGCGATAGTTGTTTCGTCAACCTATGTTGACATCATCAGGTGATATATTATTGTAACACCTGATGATGTCAACATGGGTTGACGAAACAGCTGTCGCGTAAAATAAAAATAGAATTGTGATATATAAAGCAAAGTTTTTTAATTGAACAGTTTAAAAATAAGTAATTAAAGTTTTTTTGCACAATAAGCTTTTCAGACATTATTCGTTATTTTTACCGCTTACACATATACGCAGGACTCAATCATATAAGCAGGATAATAATAATAGTTATAGGAGAAAACGCTGTCACTGCTGATTTTTAATTAATAATAAAAGTATGATTTAATCATAATTTATAATTCGGTAAAAAAAACTTTCACGTGCAGTTATTGAGTTTAAGAATGCATCCCAGAGCATCGTCAAAGGGCCGCCGGCGCCCTTCGCAGCGGTGTTTGGCGGATAGAACGCATAGTAGTCGCAAGACGGGAGGTATTATCCTGTCACGGGACATCCACCATCCCCGCTGACGTGTGCCGCCTCATAGGTTATCTGGTGAAGCGGCAACCGGCTCCTGGTTAGATAAATATATAATACAACTCTCCAAAGAAATAACAAAGTGCAGAGTGCGCATGCTGTATTTTTTAATACGGAAGTTGTTTCATCATTTTACGTTTATTAAATTATAAAATTATTGAAGTTATGCTTCTTTCGGCGCGTTTAGTAAAGGGTAAAATAGAGCTGCGCGCACACACTGTTACAGAAATGTAACATGATGAAGTTAGCCATAAATGATAAATAACAGCCGGAAATTTTACGTGGGACAACTCACAAATTACGAAAACATATCATGAATGAAGCTAGATGAAAAAAGTGTAAAACAGTACCAACGAACTATCACATTTTTATGGGGTGATTTTGAATATTGTGTGCAATATTATTTGTAAAAACTTTAAATAAAAAAAATGAACTTGTACAAAATGCATTAGTTCAATTATATATTTCTTATGTTATTTTATAGTATTTTCTGCTAATCTAGAGTATTTGCACGCAGTATAAAAATTTGGGGTTATTTATGTTTTGTTACCCCAAAGAAGTAAACTTCATAGTGTGTACACCAACGATTTTTAAGGTTGTAGGTTTGCAAAAATGGGAAATGAAAACCTGTTTTTGTTTTTATCTTATCAACGAATATAAAAATTGGCATATTTGTTAGTAAACTCCGCTTTTTGATATACATTATATATCTAGGTAAATTTATTAAATATTTATAATTATATATCTATAACATTATATATTATGTATCTTTAACATGTTTTTTTCGCTAATTATCAGTTGTATTATTTGTTTTTTTAGATACCATCTACATAAAAAATATGAGTAAATTGATAATGATAGTATAATATATGTACATTGATAATATATATACGAGTACAATACTAATTGTGGAGTAGCTTTAAATCTATGTTTCTTATGTATCAGATATAATTATTGTAATGTATAGTATTTTTGTACTTTTCTCCTTAATATCTCGCAGTGTACTTGTCTATCTTATTAATAAGAAAAGTGAAAATAATCTCAGTAACAAGAAAAACAAATAATATATTTCAAGTAAGTACGTTTTTGAAGTCACAGTGAACCTAGTTGTAAAAAAGATTAACCATATGTTATTATTGAAAATATATCCTACGTTTCCATCATAACGTTAACAGTAGATATGGCATAAAATCGAAAAATAACATTTTATTTATTTATAAAATAACATGTAGTATAATTAAACTGGATTTTAAATAAAAACACTGTTTAATATTCCACTATACTACATTTATAGACTACACAACATGTTTCGGAGTTACCTCCATCTTCAGGTGTAAATATACGAGTAAAACTAAAAAAAACGTTAAAAAAAAACTTTCCTTGTTTTAGTTTTAGTCGTATATTTACACCTGAAGGTGGACAGGTAACTCCGAAACATGTTGTGTAGTCTATACATATAGTATAGTGGAACATTAAACAGTGTTTTCTTTATAAAACATCCAGTGTAATTACAATGGAATGGAAGTGTTAACGCCTTAACTTCCAAGAAACGTGTAGTATAGAATAAAATAAACTGTTAAATTAAAAAACTTTGTTTTATGTATCACAATTGTATTTTTTTTTCGCGACATATAAAGGTTCGAAAAATCACGATAATTTAACAGTTGACATATTATTGTAACACCAAATGATGTCAATATAACTTGACGAAACAGCTGTCGCGAAAAATAAAAATACAATTGTAAAACACAAATTAAAATTATTTTAATTTAACAGATTATAAGATAAATAATAGACTTTTTTAATAAAATATTATAACCGATAGAGAAAATAGTAATAAATAATAAATAAATCAAGTAACAAGAATGTTCAACTGTTTTTAATCAAATTGACCAATCAACAATTAAAAGCGGTATTTCAAGGTGTCATCCTTCGAAGTAACAATCTGGAATGGACCTCAAAGAGGAAACCAATGTCACGGAGTCCGTCCGTTATCCTAATGAGGCACAAGAATGCCATCTTTCAGAGCAAGAATGTCATTCTGCCGAGTAAGTGTGCTGCACCAGATTCGCAAATACTTTTTTTCTCCAGCATCTACTATATACGTTGAAATCAAGTGCGCTCTATCATTTCTGGTCTTCGTTCTTTGTGCATTTAAAAAATTCTAGTACGGTTCAGAGATATTTAACTCCTTCACACGTTTAAATCTATATTAGTTCTGACTTAATATATACAACATACCCATATTGGTTTTGATTCTTACAAACAATTATCTATAAATGTCCACCTTTACAACTTCACAGTTCACACATTACACCATCTATGGGTGAGATTTGTAGTTGCAGTCAAGTGAGAAAAAAATGCACCGACACCAAATCATGTTTTATTAATACAAAATTACTCGGTAGGTGGGAAAAATTTCACCTGTTTATTCTATATACAGATTTTTTTAAAGTCTTCTTCTAATCTAAATTATGTACTAAATTATTATCAACTTTATATTCTTTTATTACTCTAATGGAGTTACATTTGAAAATTATTATTTCAAGCAACTTTACATGTAATAAAATCACTTTGAAAATATCTAGGAGGTATATAAAAGCGTAAATTATAATTGAGACGTCAATTAAGAAATTTCAGTCGAAACTGCGTTTTATTGATATCTCCTCCTAGATTGTATGCCGGGGTTATTGCCTTATTCACACATTCGACCAATAAAACTGACAGAAAACTAATATTTTATTTTAGAGAATGTTAATTATTTATGATCGGTTCTATAAAACTACCTATTAGGGTATGAACTAGCCGAGTGGTGTACAAGTGTCGACTACATTGTATTGCCAGTGGCAATTAATGAGCGTGTTTTATGAAAGTGCTAAGGTTTCGAGAGTCACATAATTAGCCCACCTCGATAATCATTTCGAAATAAGTCATCGTTGCATAACTTCTTGTTTCATAAACGTGTCAATCGCATGATTATTTCATTCAAAGATTTCTTGAAAAATGTATCAAAAACGTTAAAAATCAATAAGTTGCTCAAAATATCGTCGGTTCAAAGGTAAAACTCATTAAGTGACATAACTAACTAACTAACTAACCATCACGCCGTCTCCCCGAAGGGGTAGGCAGAAAGAATGGACTGCCACACCTTTCTTTCCTGACATATTTCTCTCGCTTCCTCAACATTCATACATCGTGTCATGCACGCGCGTCGATTTCTCTGACTCCTCACATGGCTGATATTCAATATTTGATTTATTTGATCGTGCCACGTTTTCCTCGGTCTTCCTCTATTTCTGGTTCCATTTACATCATTAACATATAATTTTTTTACCATTCTTTCTTCATTCATTCTTTCCATATGTCCAAACCATCTTAATGATCCTTTCATTATTTTGTTCATGACACCATCATTCGCACCGCATTCACTTCTTATATTTTCATTCGACACTCTATCATACACAGAATATCCACACATTCGTCTAAGAGATCTCATTTCTACTGCATTTATTCTACTTTCATCCTTCCTTTGCCAGTTCCATGCTTCGCTTCCATACATAAGGGTCGGTAGAAGAACACCATTGTGCACTGCCATTCTAGCTTTTTTGGATAGGTTTTTGTTTGCGATGACAACTTTAAGTGCACCATTCACTTTGTTGCCTGCCCCAACCCTTCTTTCAATATCCCTCTCCACTCTCCCATCTCTTGTAAACATACTACCTAAATATACAAACTCAACTACTTGCTCCAAGTTTTCACCATTCACGCTAATGTTGCAGACTGTCGTGGTTTCTTCCTTTTCAAAAATCATTACCTTGGACTTATTAACATTCATCATCAGATCATTTCGCATGCATACCTCATACATACAATTCACCAGGACTTGTAGTTCATGCTCGTTGTCAGCAAGTAGGACAGCGTCATCCGCATACAAGAGACACTCCGCTCATTTTGGCACCTACATCCAACCCTTTCAGCTCTCTCATACAATTGTCCATATACAGATTAAATAACCACGGGGACATTACGCAACCTTGTTTGACACCTTTATTGATATCAAACCAGGCTGTAAGATCTCCATTTACTCTGACACTAGCAGTGCTTTCCGTGTATAGTGACTTAATGGCCGTGATCAGTTTTGTACTTATTCCATATTCAGACAATATATTCCACAACTTTTCTCTATTAACGTAATCATATGCTTTTTGTAAGTCGACAAATGCACAGAAAAGTTTGCGATTTTTGGCCAGAAACTTCTCTGTCAATGTACGAAGTCCACGTAGTAAGTAAGTGACATTTTGGTACAAAATTAAATTTTTGAATTTTCTGTATCAGGTTTGTGAATTCTACGTCAGGAAATAATCTCTAACTAACTTAGTTAGTTAGAGATTATTTCCTGACGTAGAATTCACAAATCTGATACAGAAAATTCAAAAATTTAATTTTGTACCAAAATGTCACAGTGTATTTATTTAAGAATAACTGTTATTCTTTAATAAATACACCTGGTGATTATTTTCTGACGTAGAATTCACAAGTCTGATACAGAAAATGCAAAATTCAATTTTGTTACCAAAATGTCACTTAATGAGTTTTACCTTTGAACCGACGATATATTCTACTCGTATATAAAATTTTCATTGCAAAACTGGGGTTTTCGAAAGTCTTTTAGAATAATATACAATATTAATTCTAAATATCCTCA
The DNA here is from genome assembly GCA_022606425.2 of Lepidostoma basale. Taxonomy (NCBI): domain Eukaryota; kingdom Metazoa; phylum Arthropoda; class Insecta; order Trichoptera; family Lepidostomatidae; genus Lepidostoma; species Lepidostoma basale. The sequence goes on along the minus strand of JAHDVF020001396.1, from coordinate 88,811 downwards.
ATTTGAAGCTTATTTTTTCGATTGTTTAATTGAAAACACTTTTAACAGATATTTTAACGAGATTTTTATTTAAAAAAAAAAACACTCTAAACCACTGCACTTTGAATATCAATTACTACGTGACGACCTTTGTGACAGAGTGGCAACAGTTATAACTGCGACACCGCAGGTCCCTTGTTCGAATCTCGGCGATGACATTGTGATTCTCACACTGTCCTTGATCTGGTGTAAAATTCACGTGAAGTCAATATGATAGCTATATCATTTACATCGATTTGGCTAGCTCTGTAATGATGTAACGAGCTATTCAACCATATAATCATAATGTTTCAGAAGCCGATGCTTCTTCATATATTAAAATATACTAAAACATACTACTGGGGGATAAGAAGTTCTTTTTAAGTATTAAAATGGGCGTAGAAACTAAGACATGTAAACACTAATAGGAAGAAACTAAGAAATTGATTATTCAACACTTTGATTGTAATACCTGATGATGTCAATATCGGTTCACGGAACAAGTGTCAATTCGAGAATTTCATTAAAATTAAAATATTAAATTGCGGTATAATAACAATGTTTTAAATATAACATGAACATTTTTTAAATGTACGAAAACTATGTATAAGATTATTTTACTTCATCATCATCATCATCAGCCGTCTGTCATCCACTGCTGAATGTAGGCCTCTCCCAAAGCCCGCCACCGCCCCCTATCCATTGCCGCTGCCATCCATCCCATCCCATCCATCCGATGGATTATTTTACTTGTAAAGTTTTAAGTTTAATGTTTTAGTTTTAAAATAAAGTTTATTTATATGAATATTTTTTAAATTAATTTTATGTAAATTAAACATAAACTTTTATTTATACAAGACATGTGATAATGCCTTAGATAGGCGAAACATATCATTTACACAAAATATAATTAAGCTTCTAGATCATTCATTATGATAATTAATAGCTTTTTAATGGTTTTTATTTTATATTTTCTGAAAAATTTTTTGAAATGTTATAATTAATGAATATCAGGAGGGAAAGAAAAGCGGAAGAAAGTATTGTGAACAAAATCATGAAAGGATCACTGCATTGGTACACGCTTAAAACGTATGAATCTAGGGAATAGAATGCTTGGCTTCTAATCAAGGGGACTTGGGTTCGAGCCTGGACACGACCAGATTCCCTCTTCATAGTAATGAGCTATTTTCTGCTCACATAGAAAATTGTAAAATAAAATTCTAATATCATTGATTTAAATCTTTGGTGTTAGTCTTTAAAAAAAAAAGTTAAATAGAACAGATGATTAAGTAATATAAATGGAGTCGAGGAAGACCAAGGAAGACACGGCATGACCAAATAAATCACATTTTAAAGGTTGGCCACGTTAGATGTCGGAAAAATCGACGTGTGTTTATGACTCGCTATATGAATGAGGAAGAAATTAGAAGTGTATGTCAGAATAGAGTTCTGTGGCGGTCTAGTCTCTCTGCCTACCTGTTTTGATAAAAAAAAAGTGTAAAAATTTATAATATAATAATGATAAAGAAATAATTTTAAGGGGGGATTTAGCATATATATATTTTAATAAGAATTATTACCAAAAAAAATAATGTAAGATAATATTAGAAAATGTAATAAAAGGAAGGAAGTGGGGCAGATGGTTTAAATTCTAAAAGCTTTGTTCCTACAATTCTTTACTTAAATTATGTTCTGATGGTTCTTTATATCTCTCCTAATCTCGTTTGATCTTCGCTAGAATTGGCGCTTCTTGTATGTACATTCTTATCATCGCGGGAATGTCTCCTTATCCTGTCGTGAATCAGCGCAAGATTTGAAATTAAAAGCGTCTCCCGTGGACCAACGCGATCCGCTCGGAATGTCCTCGACCAGAGAATTCTGCAAGGGAGATAAGATAAGGGATACGTCTTGATTAAGGGCACAATATGGTTTAATTTACTACTCGAAATACATTTAATACGAATATTTCACAAGTTTCAAAGCACAATTTATATAGTGAAATAATTTTTTCACATCCGTTCCTTCTGTTTTTGTGTATGGATTTTGCCAGTAAATTTATAACCAATTAATTATTTTATATGAATGAAAAAATCTGCTTTCAATAGTTTTATCATAATATAATAAAACTATTGTTCTGGTTCTGATTTTAAAAAATGGTTTGATTAATGTGGTGATCCTGTCAATTTGGAGATATTTCTTGTATAAGTGAATTGTTTTGGTCAATTTGATTGTTGCCGCACTTTATGATAGTTATTTGTGACACGAAATACGTTTTCACTCTTCTGATGTTAAAATAATACGAGTTTTTTCGTTTATAAAAATAATTTTGACAGGTGTAAAAATTAATTTATATTTGTTCCAATGACAATTTGAATAAATTCTTCAATCAAATTTTCAAGTTTTTAATTAAGTTCAGCAATCAGCAATTTAAGTTCAGCGTCGATTAAAGTGTTGCAGTCCATTCTTTCTGTCTACCCTTTCGGGGAAACGGCGTGATGGTTAGTTAGTTAGTTAGTTTAATATAAATTATAGGAATGACATATTTCGCCTGTCTAAGGCATTATCAATTTTTTTCCATTTCACGTCATTCCCATAAATTATCTTAAAATTCGTATGAATTTTTTATTTGGAATTTTAATTATTTTATGTGGACTTATAATAAGCACTTTATACATTGATTATGGTAATTTAAAAGAATAACTAACCAAACATCACGCTGTCTCCCCGAAAGGGTAGACAAAGCGAATAAACCTTCACACTATTATTTCCTGACATACTTATCCCGCTTCCTCAACATGCATATACGAGTACACACGTCGATTTCTCTAACCCCTCACTTGGCGCCATTCAATATTTGATTTATTTGATCGTATCACGTTTTCTCGGTCTGACTATGTTCCTAGTTCCGTTTACATTGTTAACATTTAATTTTTTACCATTATTTCTTCAATCATTATCTTGATGTGTCCAAAACAACTTAATGATCCTTTCATTATTTTGTTTATAACGTTTCTTTTTCATTTGCACTGCAATCACTTCTTATATTTTCATTCTACACTCTGTCATACACAGGCTTTCAAAACAGTTCCTTGCTTCATATCAATACATAAAAAGAACACCATTGTGCACTGCAATTTCAGATTTTTTGATAGGCTTTAAATTTTTAAAGACTTCTTCTTCTTCTTTTTCTTTTAATAGATCTGAAGATCTGTGTCACAGAAATCATTATCATGGGATGATGTGGTCCACTTGTCCTTCCGTCTCTTAGGTGGTCTTCCAGGTGTCCGGAGGGGATTTCATAAACCGCTGTATATGCGGGTCTGTCACTATCCATTCGGGCTTCATGGTCCCTCCAGTATCTTCTTCTGGATCTACTCCACCGAATGACATATTTTTTTTCGCAAGTTTTTTTTAATATCGGTGATACGATCTCGGAGAGTTTTTTCATTAATTGATCTTAGGACTTTCATCTCAGATGTTCTCAGTATTTAAAATACATTAGCTCTTATTCGAGTAGTTTTTAGTAGCTAATTTTAGAAGGGATAAAATGAGTTATAAATAAAGTTGAATGTTTGATGGTTTAAAGAACAAAACTTGATTATTTTGTATTCACCTTCTATTTATTCCTTGTCGCAATAACTATATTGCACAAGCCGCTTTGCGTATCTACGCCCTCTCTCCCGACTTTCTTGTATGGAAGGCGGTCTCGATAGAAATGCAAAATTTTTGAATACAAAACGAGAATTAGATTTTATTGTACCCGACCTACGACAAATTGCCATTGTTTGGGACATTAGTAAGCAACGGTTAGACGTATTATCTTGTTTTACCGAGGTACTTATTTAACCGTATTAGGAGATCTAGTATGAAGATAGGATAACCTCCATACACTTCGCTGAATAATGTTTTATTGGTTATTGTGTACTTTGTATGAGCCAAACTGTTGGGAAACCGCAGTAGAAAATGTGTCTATTTGAACTCATTGTGTATTGCCTATTTAATGGTTTGTTAAAATATCCCAAAGAAAACATTGAACACCAAATAAAATTTTACTATAATTTTTTTGTTTAAAACAATGTTTTTATTTTATTTTTATGATACCTTCATAACAACGCTTGCATAAATATTTAGGGTGAAAGTAATACATGGTTTTATTTTTGTTTAAATTATTATATAAAACACCCACTTTGAAGTGAGACATTTGAAAAATTATCAAAATAAAAATATGCACATTGTATTTTAATCATAGAATTATCTATTACGTATAATTTTTTTTTTTTTAATATTTCCCTGAAATAAAGCAAAGAGTTCATCAGATATTCTTCTATATATAAAAAGTGGTATATATTTTAAAGTGTTTGATAATTTTAACTAATGATAATTTTATAAATAACGAACATACTTTAAATTGCAAAAATAAATAATATCGAAAACTTTTTTAGAAAGGACAGAAACAATTTTTCTTCGTGGTCTTTTTTTTTTTTTTTTCAAACGATTTTTGCGGAAAATATCAATTAGACCGGCCACCAAAGATATGGAAAATAAGCTGTACCTTTTCATCACATGACAAATATTATATCCTTTCTATAATAAAAGTTCGCAAGATCTACATAAAGGAGAAGAAGAAGAAGTTCATATATGGTATAGACTACTAAAATAATTGCTTGATTTTAAATATTTGTTTAAAAAAAACGAATGAATGATCTCGAACATACATATCAATTACATTTCTCAGACGCAAAGGAGTTCGTGTCTCTGAAATAAAGATCGTGAAATTTATTCAGCGTGATGCTGCGTGCGAATGGCACAGTTCAAAACAATTTTGGGACATGGACCCAGGAGTCTCGTTGCCGACACTGATTGGCGGTAAGGAAAAACGGGGCTAATCGGATACATGGGTTAGTTAGCACAGGTTCAATATTTATTAATTGTAATTTTCTCTTTTTCATTAAAACTCAATTAATCTTTAAATGAGTGACACAAAATAACATTTATGTTATCGTTTTTTTATATTTACAATAATAACCAGCGTTATAATCAAACATTGATTGCATTATTAGCAGGTATCAGGACAATATTTCCACAAACTTAGGGATGATTTTTAAATGTTTTATCGATGTTTTTTTTTTTTTTTTAAACTTCTTTATAAATTATATTGTAAACGCGATTGTTTTGTCGATTATACAAAGATTTTGATTTAAATAAAAAAATATTAATTCTTATGACAATTTTTTTTCGCATAGTGAGGGCATCCGAAATGTCCTCGTCGCGTTACTCGTATATAATAAGCTATTATACTATCCTGATAATGCTCTCGTCAATAATAACCATACCGTGGTTAAATATAACGCATTTTTTTATTTTATTTTATATCCATAAGTTTTATATAAAAATATCCGTAAATCCGATATAATCAATTGCGTTTACATTATAATTATAGTGTTTTTAATTGTTTATCTTTTTTTATGTTCATAGTTGTTTTATTTTCAAAATAATATTACGAAAATAATAATTGTTGCGTTTAAAACTGCTGCGTTCAAATAAAATATACAATAGCGAAAATGTTTACGGTATATACCGACTTTCCCCTTCTGGATCAATTTTGCAAGACATACTCATGTTTCAGGTAACAACGTCAATTGAAGTGGCAGGAGTGAATGAGAAATTTGTCGGGAAATCAAAATATGGTAATTTTAGGCCCCACAAGATGGTAAAATGTGTATCCGACATAAAATTAAACCAAACGATCCTTAATAAAAGATTGCCCGTTTGTATTTCATATAAAAATTAATCTACCCATTGTCAACTTGTCTCACTTGTACTGAATTATAAGAAGAAACATATAAATACCTAAAATACTTGTTTCACGTTGTTCGGTATTTGGTTATCTTTTCCGAGTAATATATGATGGCCTAGGTATACATTTTCGTCAACTGTTTCTATTTTTTTATCCTTAATGTTGCAATTTTTTAAAGCATTGTTACGTATAATTAATATAACGTGTCCATGTTTTTGTAGAATCGTTTATTATTAACATTATTTTAAGATCTGAGCCGGCCCTGATGCAAAGAATCGGAAAGAAATGCATCGAAGATGTCAATCTGTTGAATGTTTCCTTTTAGTCAAATAACGTTAAGTGGTCGTGATTCGGGGTGGCTGGAGTCAGGGGTCGAATGTCGCGGATTGACAGGATATTTACGTCGCTTAAATTAATCTCCAACAATACATAAGTTTCGGCGATACAATCTTCGACGGCCTGTTGCGAATGTGTGGACAGTACTCGTAAAATGCGCTGAGTAGTTACGTATGCTGAGATTTTTTTTTAATTTTTTATTTTAATAAAAAAATCAATAAGCCTTTTTAACCTTCATTTACTGGTGCTATGTAGCTGGTAAATTTGTTTTCTAAACTATTATGTTATTGATTTAATTAATGCGAATGAAAAGGTCAATTTTCTAGAACCTTTATTATTTAACAGTTTGTAGGAATGGCATATTCCCCCTTTAAGGCATCATCAAATGAATCCCAAGGTTAAATAAAAAACAGACATTTCCATTCGTATTACTTTTTAAATATAGAGGGTTTTTTTATATCATTGTTCAAGAAAAATTAAACAAATCAATTCCTTTTATAACTATTTTCTGTTCAATTGATTTGGATTTTAATTTTATTTTTTTTGGCAATAAGATTGACATAAACTAATATTTATTTAAACTCCCGTTGAGATTTGTATTTAAACTTATTAAAATCTGTAATTTTAAGAACAAAAGATAAATATTTTCAATTTATCTCATGTTCATATCCTAGTAGGGGAAACATTTACGAGGTCTGTTCAAAAAGTATCGCGAATTTTGAATTTCCGCTGGCTACGTATATTTGATTTTTGATTTTTTTGTAGCGTTATGTTGGTACTCATGTCCCTTACTTATGCTGACAAGGTCGGCCATTTTGAATGTTTAGTTAATTTTTGACAGCTGTTTTGCTTGATGTGTTTTGGCTCGTCTTCGATTTTTGCCTATTCCAAAAAATGGATCAAAGAATCTGTATCAAATTTTGTGTGAAAAACAAAATAAAGTGCGCGGACGCATTTAGAATGTTGACTGTGGCATATGGTGAAGCTACCTTGGACCAAAGCAACGTTTATCGGTGGTACAAAATGTTCTCAGAGGGCCGAGAAGATATGAACGACGAAGAGCGTGCCGGACGCCCGAGCACGTCAACAACAGACGAAAACATTGATAAAAGGAAGAAAATAGTATTAGCCAATCGTCGAATCACCGTTAGAGAAGTTGCTGAGGACCTAAACATATCGATTGGCTCGTGCCATTCGATTTTAACCAATGATTTGGGCATGAGTCGGGTCGCCGCGAAATTCGTGCCAAAATTGCTCAATTTCGACCAAAACAGCATCGCGTTAACATTGCTCAGGAGATGTTGGACTCGGTCCGTGACGACCCAAATGTGCTCCAGAGGGTCATAACTGGTGACGAATCATGGGTTTATGGTTATGACGTGGAAACCAAAGCTCAATCATCCCAATGGAAGCTGCCGCATGAGCCAAGACCAAAAAAAGCGCGCCAAGTTCGGTCGATAACGCCCCTGCTCACACATCGTTGCTTGTGCGCGAATATTTGGCCAAAAACAACACAGTAATGGTGCCGCAGCCACCGTATTCCCCAGACCTGGCCCCCTGTGACTTTTTCCTGTTTCCAAAACTGAAGAGGCCCATGAAAGGACGACGCTACGCCACGATTGAGGAGATAAAGACGGCATCGAAGGAGGAGTTGAACAAGATCACAAAAAATGATTTTTTTAAGTGCTTCGAGGATTGGAAAAAACGTTGGCATAAATGTATTATATCCGAGGGGAATTACTTTGAAGGGGACAGAATAGATATTCATGAATAAATAAATACTTTTTGAAAAAATATAAAATTCGCGATACTTTTTGAACAGACCTCGTATATCCTAGTATCGGCACCTTAGTGGTTATTTATTTAAAGATTTGTAGACTAAAATTCACTTATCAATTTTAATTATTTGTATAATAATTTATTGTTTCTTGAACAATGATGTAAAACTCAAAGATGAAGATTTTTTTTATATTTATAGGATTTACATGTTTCGCCATTCTAAGGCATTATCAAATATATGCATGTTTCGCCTTTTTAAGGCATTATCATTCGTAATATTTATTTGTGGACTTTTTTACAAAATTATCACCGCACATATCAGAAAAGATTGTTTCGGATTAAAATTCTGGGTGGAGATTTTGTTTTTCTTCTTAAATTACAATTTTTTATAGTCCGAAAAATACCCAATAGATACTTTTTTTTTGCTGAGATAAAATATTATTTTCTTACATAAAAATCATACGCGTTGCAGAGCTTGTAAAATCCCTAATCTAATAAGCACCATGTTCATCGCGAGACAACTATTTTCACGCTGCATTTTATAGTAGATTCAGATATCATCATAAAGCAACGCCCGCTCCATGCAAGGCAACTGCGCATGCAAAGTGCCGCCTATAAACACCAACACGCAATGTCCAACACGCACAAAGCAATGCTTTTGTTAGGCTGATTGCTTGTAATGTCGGCAATATCTAAATACTTCATATCAAATATTTATCCTAAAAAGCATTAAATTTCAATTTTATTGGCAAGATAAGAGCAAGTTTATTGGTACTCATGTGGTTTTTTTTGTAATTTATAATTGAATAAATTACAACAACCCTTAGAAACCGGATCAGATTTCTTTTTAAATCAAAAGATTTTAATTTTCACATTGCATTAATAAAGATTTTCTGCTTAATGCTTACAATTAATTTTAATAGATGGCGCTAGTGAAGATTGACCTAATCATTGTAAAGTTATTTAACAAAGTACCATATATACAGGTTCCAAAAATTTGTTGGACGTGGTGGTCATAAGAAGGGCGGAATGTTAACATAAAGTGATCCCTTAACCCCACCAATGATAGGTCATAAGTCCTGCAAACGCCTCGACTACCATGTTGTTTCCGAAAAAATTTACATCTTCATCTCTATTGAGATACAATTTATCCTTCAAAAGATTTTAATCATTATCGTTAAAATTTATTTCACAATCTTCAACATGAGCATAAAAATGCACATTATTATGAAAGAGGAATCTGGTCGTGTCCAGGCTTGAACCCATGTCCCATGGATCAGGAACCAAGAATTCTGTCCCCTAGACCAGTGGTGCCCAACCCCCGGGCCGCGGCCCGGTACCGGGCCGTGGACCCAATGGTACTGGGCCGCCCAAGGGCCTGCTTAAAAATCAAAATTACCTTTGAAAAATCGAAAATACCCAATAAAACTGAATTATAGCTTAAAATAGTTATTCCGTTGAAAACCCCTTCACGCTAAGTTACCACCGACCTTCCGACAATATCTTCGAAGTTAAACAACACCACGCTGCCATATGCCTTATTATATATTTTTTCTTCATTTTTCCCACAAACCTTGTGTTTTCTCTGCTATTATTTGTCACTATAACTTATGTACCACAGTTGTAAATTTTATTATTATATATTGTTATAAAATCCCCCCACAAAAGGTTGAGGACCACTGCCCTAGACCATCACCCTATTGAAATGAGACGATTAGATGTCTCTGTGATATTTAAGACATAGTAAGGTGGGGAAGACGCAGAAGGCATTTTAAGGCGATCATTGGAACCGCATGGATGATACGAGAAGTGCAAAAAATGTCAAATATGAAAATCCCAACAGCAAGAGACTACCAATAAGGCCGAAGAAGAGATGAAAGGATGACTTACGTCATCATCCTAAGACAGCTCGTCACCATAAACAGGTCAGACGACCTAAACTTAGAAGGAGAAGAAAAGATAACATAATATAATAATAATTCAATCCGCATAAGCATACATTATTCATAAAACATTTCTTTCATTCGTTTCATTAACTTTCTGAAAAATAATCACGACAGATCAACCCCATTGAAGAAAAAAAATCTTTTTGAGTTATAAACAATATTTCTGGTCGAATGTTTTTTGGCAAAATGTTAAAAGATAAATTTAATAAATATTATCAAACCTAACTAACTAACTAATCATCACGCCGTCTCACTGAAGAGGTAGGCAGAAAGAATGAACTGCCTCACTTTTCTTTTCTGACATATTTCTCTCGCTTCCTCAACATTAATACACCGTGTCATGCACGCGCGTTGATTTCTCTGACTCCTCACGTGTTTGACATTCAATATTTGATTTATTTGATCGTGCCACGTTTTCCTCGGTCTTCCTCTATTTCTAGTTCCATTTACGTCGTTAACATATAATTTTTTTACCATTCTTTCCATGTGTCCAAATCATCCTAACGATCCTTTCATTATTTTGTTCATAACACCATCATTCTCACTGCATTCACTTCTTATATTTTCTTTCGACACTCATTCGTCTAAAAGATCTCATTTCTACTGCATTTATTCTACTTTTATCCTGCTTTTGCTAGTTCCATGCTTCGTTTCCATACATAAAGGTTGGTACAAGAACACTGTTGTGCACTGCTATTTTAGGTATTTGGATAGGTTTTTGTTTGCGATGACACTTTTAAGTGCACCATTCACTTTGTTGCCTTTAAAAAAAATTTTTGGGGTTAATCATTTATCTCAAGTTGGAAAAAAAAACGATGTTATGAGAAGGTTCAGACTGCCGGAGAGAGCTAAGAAGGAAAGGATATAGTTGTTTTAAACGGAGATGGGCAGGGGCCTATGGTAAGTAATTGAATCACGATTAAGGTCACTACGAACGTAATACCAGGTACTTTTAATACACTTTGCAAGAATTTAAAAGGTATCGAATAATAATTTGCAGCTCATTTGCGTGTTCTCTTTGGGGTGCAAAAATGATGGGTACCGAGGGAGCAATCACGAAGTTTCGATAATGTACGTGTGATCCGAGCCCAAGTCGAAAGTCAACGGAAATAACCGATTGCATATCTCACGGATCCTCAACACGCCCCTTATATGTAAGCCCGAAAACGGAACGCCGTGCGTTTCGGCACAAATACCGTAATCGCTTTTTGCGCGATGATCAATGCGCAGTGAAATCTGATACGAGATCACAAGATAGCCGAGTTGTTTCTTCTGCCCTTACCCGTTCGAGACACCTCGTAAAGTTAACTCACGAAGACCCAGAAAGGGCTAAAACTAAGCAATACATAAATAACTTCTTTGTATATTTTGTTGGCAGAATGTATCGGGTCCACGAAATGGTTCAACTAAATTGAAGCCGAATATTGAAACGCAAAAAGAATTTGGGGAAATCGGACGATTGAAATCGTTAACGACCTTTTTATTTAGCTCACTTGGGAAAATCAGACGATCGTAATCTTCGGCGACCTTTTTTTTATTTCAGCTCATTCGCCAAAGATCGGACATTCGACTTTCCCAAATGAGCTACAACGAATTCCGGCTTTTCTCTTTCTGATTTTTTTTTGGCCTGAAAAAAAATCAATTTTAGGAAATTAATACGTCTTTTTCTTAGTAGCTTTTTTTATATATGAATGGAAGAAGTAAAATAGCCACTTTTCTTCTTCTTTCTTCTTTTCCCTCACCTCTCCCCATTACTCAGGGTCGGCTTTTCTTATCATTTGGCGCCAGGTATTTCCCTCCTTAAGATCCTAGAGCCTTCATATCCTTCTGCACATTCATGAGCTAGGTATTTTGAGGTGTTCCCTCTTCTACTCATCACTAAATACCAAAAAAATCTAATTTAGTATGCAGTTTCGTTCTATATGCCATATTAAACGAAACTCAATTTTTTTAATATTTAATGCCTAATTTTACAACAACCATCCATATAATTTAGGGGAAGGACGCGTTTCGCAATTATTATTATCAAACATTTGATTCTGTCTTACTAAACGATACAGATGGATGTTTTAATTATAATTCAATTCGAGAAAAAATTACAAGAAAGTTTAATTCTGGTATATAGCCACATTGATATACTAGAGATCATTGTTCTTTTCAATCAAACAGGTTTTATAAACATCTGCGCGTTTGATTTTCTATACATTTGAAAATGCCTCAGAAATGAAAAACATCACTCTCCCATAAAATATAATAAAACTTCTAAAAAAGAATATTTTTCATTAATGCTGAAAATTCAGTATTTTACTTTTAAAACATTGGCGCATTAGAACTAATAGATTTTAAAAATACACTATTATATTATTATTTACACAATTTAAAAAAAAAACGTTAGCATACTGCAATTGAAAACACATAACGATCCGCCTCAATGAAACGCATCTGAGTATCAAAGGGTTAAGTAAGCAATTTGCTTATATTTTTCTCGAGAACGTGAAGAAAGTTGACATTTGTGAGAACTTTATAGGGTGTTTATTTTATTTTTTAAAACACACAGAAAACCTTAATATATTTTAATTATAATTCATTTTTGCAAGAGAGAGCTTTCTGAAATTAAATTCGGTAAATAACTTTGAAATACGCTTTCAAAATATCATCCAAAATACGTGCATCCATAATTATTATATGAAATAAGAGATATAAAAATGAACATACATATTATCTTAACTAAACATGCAAGAAGTGTACTCATGTAATGGATGCATATTTATCACTTTTTAACCCCGATGACCCCCATTTGAGAGACAAGAAGATAAATGGATTATATATATTTTACCATAATCATACAGTTTTCTTGGAAGTGGAATAAAGCAGAAAAGTATGCCTTAAGATTTTTTTCCCAATATTTCTCCATTATGTAAAAATGATGTCTTCATTATAAAAAACAATATAATTGGATAAATATATAAATACGGAACAATAACACTGTGTGTTGGACAAGAAGATAAAAATGTTTTATAAATATTGTTTCATGAACAATGACGTAACTAACTAACTAACTAACAAACCATCACGCCGTCTCCCCGAATTGGTAGGCAGAAAGAATCGACTGCCACACTTTTCTTTCCCTACATATTTCTCTCGCTTCCTCAACATTCATACATCGTGTCATGCACGCGCGTCGATTTCTCTGACTCCTCACATGGCCGACATTCAATATTTGATTTATTTGATCGTGCCACGTTTTCCTCGGTAAATAACAATGATGTAAAACTCCATATTAAATAGTTAATATGAATGAAAACGTCCGTTTGTTTTTACTTAACCTTAATATTCAATTGATGATGCCCTAGAAAGGGTGAAACATGTCATTCCTTACAAACTCACTTAAAGAGCGTCCACTGCGTGACATAGGCCTCCCCCATACTTCTATACCTATTCCTATATTGTGCCTTTTGCATCCAAATGCAATTCTTCGAATATCATCGGACCATTTGTGGGAGGTTTTCTTATACTTTCCCCTCGAAAGTACAATTAATGTCATAGAAATTAGATCATTTTGAATAGTGTGCATAAAAACAATACTCGTATACTCGTATACGAGTATACAATACTCGTATAATGATAGATTATACAATACTCGTATAATGATAGATTCGGTAGAACGAAGAAATTAGAAAGGAATGTAAGGTAGATGAATACGTACTTAATAAAATTGAGAAAGGGTCACTAAGATGATTTGTAAATATGAAACAATGAATGTTTAAATAGTAGTTAGTTTTAAAAAAATTAAGGAACCCCGATTAAAATATGACATGCTTAAATCAATCAATTACTTAAAGGCAGCATTATTCGAAGTGATAAAATCGACGAGCGTGTATGTCACGGTGTACGAATGTAGAGGAAACGCTTCAAAATAGAACAGTATGACAGTCCATCCTGTCTGCTTAAATCTCCAACGGCATAATGCTTAGTTTATTGGTGTCCGCAAGTATGTAAATAGGCTTTAACTGTTATTTCTTTATTAATTTATACATTAGTGATCTAATGAAATTGGAATTGATCAATTTCTAATGTGTTAAATTATTTCTTACAATAATTTATAACATTACTCGATTAACACTTCAATAAATACTTTTTTTAATGAGTGGTTAATGCGATACTTAGTTGATCATAGCCTATCCTCAGAAGATCGTCCTAAAATGCGTATATTTTTTCCCAGCAGATGCTCTCATATGGTCCGGAATGTAACTCCTAATACGAACTTGTGATATTTCTAGTCACCATAATCGTAAACAGTTTTTATGGAAATTAAAAATGTTTTGATTTCATAATGACCCTATTATAACATAAACAGTGTCCACATTACTAAGTAAATACATTCAAGATAAAAGGCAACACGGCCACATAATATATAACCTTATAAATCAACATCTTATTTTAATATCTTATTTTGTACCATCGTTTCATCTCACGAACATTACATACTTTCATTAATTTAATATCATAATAACGCCATATTTTATGAATGTGTAAGATACATTTGTATCTATCATAAGTTTCAGTTTTATATAATTATTTATTTATTTAATAAAGTTATAAAAAATTACAGAAATATTTTACAACTTATAAAACAACATTTTATAAACAATGACTAATATAAAAAAATCACAAATGAAAAAAAAAACTTAAAAAATCGGTACTTACAACAACTTTAAACATTGGTACTTATGAAAACACATTTTATAAACAATTAATAATATAAAAAAATACAAATGAAAAAAAAACAAAAACCTTAAAATATCGGTATTCACAACAACTTTAAACATCGGTACTTATAAAAACAACATTTTATTAACAATTAATAATATAAAAAAACACAAATTAAAAAATAAAATAAAAACATCGGTAACATTTAGCTTTTTATTATGTGTATAATAGCAACGTAGTTTTAAGGGGGTTCACCCATGTGATGGCCTGTTTTTTAAGCATTTTTAGGGAAATTTTTTTGACGACCAGTGAAAAGATAGAACTTTCAGTTTTTTTATCATTTATTTGTATGTACTTTAAAAGTACGTATAAAAATATTTAGCCAAAAATATTTAATAGAACGTGAGTTATAGCGCTCTGAACACACCCGCCTCGAAAAAATGGACGCATACTTCCTCCGCGATTCCGGCTGATTGGCTTATTTGAAATGAAAAAAAATAGCGGCGTTTTGATCAGTAAGCTTAAATGCACAGAATAAACAACACTCAATTGAAAATACCAAAAATTGGATTTTTGGAAGACCTCTGAAGAAAAAAAAATCGAATTTTATGTTTTTTTTAATATGTTTTTGTTATAAAAAAAATTTAAATATTGGGAATTTTGAAATGGTCGTGGTTCATTCTGTGCGTCTATATGTGTTGAGTCTACAGTACAAATTTGAAATCATTCGGTTAAACCGTTCTTGAGATATGATGGAAGAATGTTTGCAAAACAGAGTTTTGAGAAAAACGCGTTTAAAGTTTCAAGTCCGGTAAAAACTATGAAAATCTTAACTTACCTTCCATCGGCGATGCCTAGTCTATAGAGTACTCCTTCCTCATCCTTTTGTAATTTTTTCGAAGCACATTGTTCAGCTCTTGTATCAAGTCTTTCTTGTTTAACCCCATCATTCGGTTGTCGCTCAAAGATACATTTGTACGCGAGATTCGCGTTTCATCTCGTTTCTGTACATAAGTATGCTCTTCGCGGCCAACAGGGCATCCCATAGTCGTCATTACTTTTAATACTCCTACAAAACCTTCGTCAAAGATTCAATTCATTCAATTTCAATGATCTTGGGGCCAGAGTGTAGATGCTTTGGAGCAAAAGTCCAAATTAACGATTGCTCATAACCATGGCATCTAAAACTTTCCCGGTGTACTTTCCAATCAACGTAGAAGCACCAAATAGAGTTAAGAAGCCTCTTTTCTTCCAAGTGCCATCACCTGAAACTTCTGTCAAATTCTGAAACAAACTCCAAAATGCAATACGCGAAACTTTGAGCGATGGCAATCTCCATGTTCATGCTGTTTTTTAGTTTTCTCGCAGAAGCTGGTGTAAATTCCGTATAATTTTGGGTGGTCAAACGGTTTCCAATAAGCTTTCGCTTTTTATTACGGCATTTCATTTTTATTATAACATTTCCAGTCGTCCTTCCTTTTCGACCATTAATTGCGAAAATAAATAATTTGTAGCTGTTGTGCTCTTCGAAGCTAAACCACGACTAAAAAAAGTTCGACCAAATATTGAATAACTATAGAAATTTCCTTTTAAACCTGTACAAACTTGTCTATACTTGTATGAACGTATATTTGTATAGAAGGGTCTCAGCCGACTGTACACAACAGGCCCATCCCTCGACTGTCAACCAGAGCTCCAAACAGTTGCTTCTTCTAACTGCTGTATCTTTATAACGACTTCGAATTTTAAATAATCATTTTACCACCATATTCTTGATATATTAAGGAAGCAATTTACGAAAGAAAAAAATAAAGATTTTTTTAAATCCTTCACATGGGTGAACACACTTAATATTAAAATACCTATACCATACTATATGCGCTCTTGCGCACGAATCATTTCTACTATACTTAAAGACCCGGCAGAGTGTATTATCTATTTTATTATTATGAATGGATATATATTAATCTGAAAATGAAATAAAAATTAAATGATAAACAATTGACGGAGGCTGACCTGGTTCCTACCCCGTCTAAAATACTCGTCGGTTGTTCCGACTTCGAACATGGACGCCTTTTAGTTATTGATTCGTTTGGTCCTGCCATGTATTCCGCAGCCTTCTTTCACTTATTTTTTCATTCACACATATCTCTTAACCATTGTTCCCTCATCTATTTGTTCCACATATCCAAACCAACTTAGTGACCCCATCTTAATTTTTAACTTGAAAAACAAATGGTTAGAATGTTTAATAGCTTGAAAATTTGCAGTATGAATGGTAAGAAAAGCGATGGAATACCAAAGAAAGCATAAAATTACCAAAATAATCAAATACTCAAAGGCTTAAAATCATCGAGTAAACATGTTACGAATTATGGAAGCTCGAGAGATATGTCAGGACACAGAAGTATGGCGGTCTATTCTCATCATTCGTATGTACATCACAGTTTACAACAACTGATATTAATTTACTTAGCCGTTGAAATAAAAATAATAAAAATAATTGTTTACTTGTTAACATACCAATTATTCCCGTAGCAGTTCAAGAAGCTTAAAAATCATACGTGCTTTTTAGTTCGCATATATCCCACGCGATTCGTTTAATATAAGTCGCATTAACGGACGCAGATTTTTAATAAATTCTGCACAACGACTTTCAACAACAAAATTGAGATATCAATTTCTCCGTGCATTCTCAAGCATCTTCAACTTCGGATTATATTGCTTCGTTCCAAACAAGTGTCAGTGCAGAAACGTAATACGCTTATGCATTCTTGTTCCCCTGGTAGGAGTCATTTCAAATTGTGTTGCTGAGAACGAATTTCCTGATTTCGCATCTCTCCGGCTATGTCGCATAAAATGTTAAAGTATTTTAACTAGATTGTTATTACAATGCATTATATTAGGTGTAACTACATACCATTCCATGCTATTCGTATAAGTTGTGTTTGCACAATGAACTTTGCATGTAATGATCAGGTTTGTTATGGTATTTACACGCAGTTTCAGTACAAACAGCAATCGTATAATGATACCTTGAAATAAATTGGCCTCCGTGTGTTACAAAGAACCTCAAACATATTTTATTGCAAATGACAATTTGTTTTGACTTGTTTTAAATGTACTAATTAAATAAAACGATGTTTTTCATATATTTTTCCATTGTTTCCTTTATTTAGAGGTTTCGCCAGGCTAGGTGGTGAAACCGGTCGCTGTCAAAATAAAGACAAATGTAGAATTAGTTATTAAATAAAATCGTATTATTATATTTAATTAAAAATTTTAATGATCGTCCATCAACAGATTTCAGTAAAATCATAAACTTATTTTATTTTTATTTTTTTTGCTATATAAATTATTCTTCTTCTTTAGCCATTTTTTTTACTGCTGGACGTGGCTGCAGATTTGCTAGTTCCTTCAGTCAAGTGACATTTTATTTACTTGCGAAAACTTAACTAATTATATTGAAGAAGATTTTTTTTTCATAACTAATATAATAAATACTGTGTAGAACCGTAAATCAATTTTGTTTTAATCAAAACACTGGTTTTGATTAAAATAAAAGTGGTTAATGTTTAACTTACTAACTAACCATAACGCTGTCTCCCCAAAAGGGTGGGCAGAAAGAATTGACTACCACGCTTTAACCGATGGGGCACTCCATTCTTCTATTTCGGATTGCTAACCTCATCGCCACCAATAGGTATCTCCCGCGCACACTTCAACCGTCCAACATCCACAGAATAAATCTAAAACAAATTATATAAAATACAATTATTTAAAATAAAACAACAAATTAATAATAATTTAACACATAAAGTTCTTTTAGATGGTGCACTTGTAATCAGCTGGATGATCCGAACATTTGTGTTTATTTAATTAATATTCCACGTATCCACCGTTTATTTCAAAATCAACTGTAATTAAGTACTTAAAACAATCCAACACCAGCTAAAACTTTAAAATATTAATGAAGAATTTATTCAAATTGTTATTGGAACAAATGAAAAAATTATTTTAACACCTGTTAAATTTATTTTTATAAACGAAAAAACTTATATAATTCTAACAACAAAACAGTAAAAAACGTTTTTCGTGTCACAACTAACTATTGTAAAGTGCGGCAACAAAAAGTGTAATGTTTATATATAAAATAAAGTGTAATCTCAGTATATAAAAAAAACTATCGTTCTCTGGATAAAAAATCAACACTGATAGATATCTCTAAAATCTTTTTAAAAAACTAAACAATTATCATTTTAAAACGGGCTACTTAAGTACCATAAGCATTCTTCAAATACTTCTACCAGTCTTCTTCTATAGAATTTTATATAAATTTAAAATAAATTAACGAATGATAGTATGTTTTTAATATAATGTCGACAATAATTTAAAAGTAAAATTAATAAAAATATATAATTTTATCATAATTAACTCATATTAAAAAAAAACATTCCGAAGGAACGTTAAAAAATAGACTTTTCGGAATCGATTGGAAATCATAAAACATGTTTTTATTATCTTAATGTTAAAATTTTCATAATCATGGTACCTATTTAAATAGTAAATAAGTGTTTGTGTAAGTAGGTAGGTGCCTTCGTATAATAAGGTTGATTCACGTTCCCAGGAGAGCCGAACTTTCTTCATTGCAATTATTATTAAGTCAGTAACTGTGTGACCTCCGTATAAACTATTTTCTTACTCTGACCCAACCTTTCTCTCGTAAATCTTCACCTTTAGTAGCATGCAAATTAACTTATTTGTCTGTTATTGCACCATTAAGAAGAAGAAACCATCAATCGATATCTTAAAGCTCTTGTTAACATCGAAACAATGGCCATTTTCAGGAAGGATATTTGTAGAGAGCGCACACAGTCTTTGTTTGAAATCCTATAAAATGATGACCTGATATTAAAAATACTTATTTGCCTAAAGTATTGTAGAATGCCACATTAGTTGTTTGGTTATATTATTTATAAAATCTTACAAATTTGACTTTCAATCATAGTATTATATAAATATATCGAAGAGAGATTTTTTAAATATATTTTCAATTTATGCATTTTATTAACTGTTAAAATAAAATAAAAATATTACAGTTGATTATATTTTGTCGCAACAGCTGTTTCGCTAACCGATGTAAGCATCGCCAGGTATAACAATCAACTAAAAGATACAACAGAAAGACTTATAGTTTATATAAAAAATTAATTAGGAGGGAAAGAAACTACATACAATATTGTAAACAATTATTATAAAGATGGAAAAAACAGTAGTTACAGAATTTCAATATTGATGAGTCAAACAAAATTGGGAGAAGTTTGGTTTAGAGATACATTTAAGGGTTCAACATGAAATTCTGTATAGTGGGTAATTAGTGGGTTTTAAATATTATATTGTAGATATCGATTTATGGAAACATGCATAAGAAGGATTCCGATAAAACGGTCCAATCTTAAAATGGCAAAATACTATCTTAAGTAAAGATTTATTTTTATATAAACAAAAACAAATATAATATTTTGAAAGTGTTTCTTGAAGAAAATGTATATTTTTCCTTTAATTTTAATGTGTATACTTATAAGAACAAACCAAAATATGTATTTGAAAGCGATGCTGGTATTTGACATGTTAGATGTGCATAATACAATAATAATAAATAATACAAAAAGGATATTTTCGTATCCTTAAACCAAGCTGAAGGGCTTTAGAATTCAATTGGCTTCGGATTTAGATATTAAAATTCCTTCATATAAAATTTAACCCCTTTGGTTGTATCTCAAATCATTTAATTTCACCTGCAACGTGGAGTAATTTGGTAATCAATGTCAAGATAAGTAATGATTTGCGAAATCTTTGGGTGTGCTCCTGACTCCTACGCGAATTTCTTTATCGTCATTACACTGTCTTGAAGCACAAAACGATTTTCTTCGTGAATGATCAAAACCGCATATGTAACATAATATGCACGTCATCTCTGCACAGGACCTAAAATAAATGCGCAATGAAAGAGGAAACTTCTCAATAACAAGCAATCGGTAGTAAATTATTGATCCGTTCAGTTGCGATGGTTTGAATCAAGATTATATTTGTAATATTCTGATAATTCAATGAACTTTGTTAGCATTAAATACTCATAAGTGTATAATCATAAACGAATACCTCTGATTAGTATGTATTTATTCTTTGTATGAAGGAATATCTAAAACTAACTAACTAACCATCACGCCGTCTCCCCGAGGGGTAGGCAGAAAGAATGGACTGCCACACTTTTCTTTCCTGACATATTTCTCTCGCTTCCTCAACATTCATAAATCGTGTCATGCACGCGCGTAAATTTCTGTGACTCCTCACATGGCCGACCTTCAATATTTGATTTATTTGATCGTGCCACGTTTTCCTCTTAAACCTTAGATCAGGAATATCTATACAATATATAATATATATTGACGACTTACTTGGCCGCGTATCAAGTGCTATAACCGTCACACCGAAGTGTTATTGTTAGGCTGTCTTTGGTCTGGTAAAGAATTCATGTAACAATAAAATAACGAAAGATTAACTACCTTTCACAAATCATGAGAATCAATATGATAACTATAGCATTTACATAGATTCAGCTGTATTAATACATCTTTACAAAGAGCGATTCAACAAATAATAATATCAAACACAAATAATAAAAACATCAAGCAATAGGGACGAAAGCGAATGAAAGGACAAATAATGGAAAGATCTCTAGTTTGGACACATGAAAATATACTTTATTGAATGAAGAATGTTGAAGATACGCTGTTGTAATCGTATTTCTACAACAACGTATAGACAACAACAACTAGTGTCAAAAGATGAAATAAATAAAGTGTTTGTAAGACACTCAATGTAACTGACTTGTTCAATGTACACCCTTAATACAATCATATAATATATTTTGTGTCTTCTTCTCTGCTAGCCCTTTCCCATTTATTTGGAGTTTCTCCTAATAGAACAGCGCCAGGTTTCTCGGTCTTAGACCTTTAGCAATTCCATAGTGTTTTTGACGGTTGGCAGAAAAGTTGCCGGTGGCCGATCCCATCCTCTCCTTCCCACATCTAATTGTAAAACTTTTTGGACGATGTGGTCTTCGCTTTATCTGCACAAATGACCTTACCGTCGAAGACGATCCTCCCTCACCGTTTCCCTCACAGAGGTCACAATAAAGCTTCCTGGAATTTACTCTTCATTTTCTTTCGAGCCTGGTTACTCCAGCAGCCCACCTGAACATCCTTATCTTTGCCACATGCAGCCTCTGCTAATTCTGGCCTCTTATAGCACCAGAAATCCGAATCGTAGATCATAGCTGGTTACTGGTTAAATATGAAGGTAATTATGGAATAACTACTAATTTAAGAATTCGATAGCTTAATTAATAGAATCACTAATCAATAAAAACAAATAATAATACTTATGCAATTATTTTTTCTAGAAACATTATGTTAAATATAATATTGAATATTGAAGAAGCTGTTTGTTTTATTATGTATTGTATAATTTAATTTTTGATAATGATAATATAATAAATTTCTGTACTTGAGAAATATTTTTTTGCCCGAAATATGATACACGATGACGATATCAGATTTTCATTATATTATGATTCCGTTCAGAGCAATTGCCTGCCCAAACGGTTTTTTCTTATTGATATAAATACAGTGTACTTGATAAACTACTTTTTACTGGATACCATGTCAATGATAAAATAAACTGTAGACAACTCTTTCAATTCAGTCAATTTTGACGAAAAATTGAAATTAGACAAGTACAGATGTGATAATGTACAAGCAAGAATAAATAGATCACTTCTAGACATTTTTAAAACAAGCGTACTTTATCACTTATCTTGTTTTGTTTATTTGCGCTACACGCATCTTTAAGCATGCTGGTATTGTTCATAAATTTAACGGTTTACAAGCGAAAGCAAAACGACGTGTTTATGAGAATATATTATATATTTCCCTAAATGTGCAATACTTGTTTAAAACTAACAACAAAGTACTGGAGACTTTGTTGTTAGAAATAATACCTTGAATAAGTTTGACAATTTTTTATTATATATAAAAGAAGAAGAATTTTAATTATATCTTTTTCATGTTCATTAATCACTTCTATTATATTAAATGCTTTTAATTGAAACAAAACAACTTTATATAATTTTAGTACAATCTATGGATTCATTTTAATAATGTGGAATATGATAATAAAAGTAGGGAAAAAGAAATCGATTCAATTGTTCTCATATATCGCGAAACATGTTAATATCAATTGGTAAATATTGAAAAAATTACATATAATTTTCGTTTATAGAAAATATTTATTGGTAATATTTTTTCAATATGGATATTTGTATTGTGACACATATTTGTTTGTTAATCCGGTTTTGTTTAACCAATCTCTTTGAGGACAGTATTATAGGGTAGCACAAAATGATATTTTGTAATTTTGTTTGTAATAGTAATTAAAAATGGCGCAATCATTTTCATCTGTGAAGAAAGCAAACATAGGGGCTATTTTTTACTACTCATCACAATTAAAAAAAAACAGCTGTTTTAACATTAAAACTTATTGAATCGTATGTAAAAAAATAAAATAATAGTAAGACACATGCCACAAAATTATTGCCACAAAAGAAAAACATTGCTTAGAGTAAAATCAAAACTACAGGAAACACTGTGTCTCAATTATCACGTGACGGGTGTTGAAAAAGTTCTCACTCAATTATATAGCAGGGTAATGTGAGTACATAAGGAAAGCTTTTAAGTAAAGAGTTAATATTTCGGTGTTTTTTTAAAAAATACCATTGAAATCGTTTAGCATATTAAGTAATTTTATTTAAATGGTGAGTAGGTACTTTAATTCATTTTATTCCTCAGGCAATGAACGATTTTTTTAAATACGTATTTGATACTTGTATGATATTTTTTGTGTTGCAACTGTATGAAATTTAATGTAATGAAGTTAATTTCTTTAGTATTCGTCATGACTTTGTCTTGTGGATTTACATTTGCAAATAATTCGTGGTTTATTTGTTGTTTCTTAGACAACGATGTAAAACTACATATTAAATAATTAATACGAATCAAAACGCTAGTTTTCTAGAATTATTATTATATTTTATTTATTTGTTTAATTATTTATTAAGGGTAACATACAGTGATATCAATAACATATGTATAAAAGAAACATTTAGAATAATTAAAATAAGGCCAATTACATGATACCACAAATTTAAAATAATAGTTAACAATCAACAAATGATAGTGAGAAACAAGATTGAATTTAAACTAAGACAAAATAAGGTATACATAATATTTAAGAGTTAGAATACTTATAGTACTGGAAATAAAAAATAAAATTAAGATAAAAATAAAAAGTAATATACGAGTATTATAATATCACATTACATCGTGGTCACATCCGCGCCGAAATGTTGCTCCGATCACTTTTTAAAAATTTCGCTCGCTCAAATGAAAGACGTCAATGTCTCCAAAATGCTTGTTGTAGATATCACAGATTCGATACAATGCCGCGCAATGAGCGTAGTTTGTGCGATAAACAGGAATAAGTTTGTGAGATTTTATGGGAATGACATGTTTCGCCCTTCTAAGGCATTATCAAATGTTTAGAATTTAGAATAAAGTTGGTAAGTTAAAAAGAAGAAACATTTCATATGCCTTAGAATGGCGAAACATGTCATTCCTATAAAATATAATAAAACTTCTAGAAAACTGACGTTTTCATTCGTATTAATAATTCGTGGTTTGTTTGTGAACGACGATTTTGGAGACACCATATGCTGGTGATGTGCTGGCCATATCTGTCGGAGAACCGACGGCCGATGGGGGAGACGGGTTCTGGAGTGAAGACCGCGTACAGGATTCCGTAAAGTTGGACGTCCCCCGGCCCGCCGGACCGACGATCTGAAGAGGATTGCTGGACATGGATGTATGGGAGTGGCAATGGATAGGGAGCGGTGGCGTGCTTTGGGAGAAGCCTACATTCAGCAGTGGATTACAGACGGCTAATGATGACTCCATAAAGGGGTAGAAATACCATTTATATTTTCAAATTAACTGTTTAATCTCTGTTATAGTCTCACATATATTTTATTTTATTATTTTTTGCATGAGCGATCATCTGACGATGCTAACCGTTGGCACCGTCAGATGATACAGTATTTTTTTTCGTTTGTGTAATTTTTGGTTACCGTAAAAATGTTCCCGCAAACCGGCGTATCCCGAGGGGTGTAATTCTCGTGATGTGCTTTTACGCTCTCTTGGAAATTAAGCGATTTAATGACTGTTGTAATTTTTCAATAAGCTCTACCAGCGGTGCTCGGTATAAGAAAGTGTTGAAAGAAAGGTCATCGGTCAAAAATTCTCCGTGAAAAAATCGTAGGATGGTAATAAATATTGTTCGTCCGGTCAAAAATGAGAAATGGTATCATACATATTTTTAATCATTTCACATATTGAAACATTGTTGTTTTTATATTAACCTATAGTATAGGTTTCCAACCCTTTCCAGACCACAACCCCTTATATAAGAAATAAAAATTCAAACGCTCCCTCTCCACTGTTTTAAAAATATTATACAATTTTCGTACATTATGAAAACAGCAATATTTCACTAATATTGTATTAAATAAATACGTCATCGCCACTCTTTCTGACAACCATTACACCCTTCATTTGTCTCTGAACCCATTACCGCATATGAAAGTCTCCAACAACCACTAGTTGGTTGTATTGCCGTCATTGGAAGCCTGTGATCTAGATTGAGACTTTTGAAGACGCCCATCCAGAATATAATATCTGAGTAAGTAACAGTCTCTGTCATTACTATAATTGTGAGTTCATCGTATAATTTCATTAAACTATTGTACATATAATAAGACTTTCTTTTTAAGGATTAATTGTATCTCAATAGAGACAAATATGTAAATTGTTTTTTGGAAACAGAATATGGTGGTCGAAGCGCTTACAGGACTTATGACCTGTCATTGATTGGGTTAAGCGATCGCTTTATGCTAACAACATTCCCCATTCCGCCCTTATTACGACCACCACGTCTGACAAATTTTTGGAAAATGTATATGTATATATGCCATCATGTTGAGAAAAACTTCACATTTTTTAGTTTAATCTACACTAGCGCCATCCAGTAAGATTAGGTGTAAGGATTAAACAGAAAATCTTTATTAATCCAGTGTTTGTCTACAAGTATTCGTATACATTTAAATTTGAGGATGGAGGTCATCTCTGAAACATGTCGTTTTTAATGTTTTTATTTTATAAACATATTTAATCAATTAAAATGGAACATAAACAACGTTTTTTCAAGTCCAATTGAATTCTACAGTATTAACGCCTTAACCTTCAATAATGTAAACAATTTTAAATATTGAAGGACGACATCTTGAAGATGAGTATAGCATGGTAATGAAAGTGTTAAAAGAAAAGTCATTAGTCAGAAAAAAACAGTAAAGCTACATTTTATTTGCCTTGTCATAACTGAAAAATGGTGTCATTACGGTATCATTTCATTTTTAATAACGAACCATTAAAACGCGAGGAATTATGCAGAGGAGATTAAGTGTTTTAAGAGACAAATTTCGCGTACGTGCTTGCACTTTGATCGCTTATATTAAGACTTCAGAAATAATGATGATGGCTTGAAATTAAATTTATAAAAAAGTGACGCTATTAACGTATAAATCGGTTTGATAAAAAATCTCTGTGTGTACGGTTTATCACCATTAAAATTAGTTTAAGTTTTTCTCTATCTCCGGTGTAATGACTGGTCATGATACAGATTCGAATTGAAACAGAGCATTTGTTTGAAAAATTGAGATCAGATTAATTATTGTCAAGAAATATGTTAAATCCCAACTTCTTAATAAAGTATAGTGAGATTTTTTTAATAATAAGGTTCGTTTTTTTACCTAAGTTTTTTTCGTATGCCCATATCTAGATTACAGAATTACCGGATAACATTTGAGTAGTCTCGATATTAGTGTATCTAACGAAGGCAGTCATGAAATTAAAAGTATTTCATTATTTTATCGTATAATGTAATCCCCATAGCAATATTCATATAGAAGACAACATGTCTTCATCGGAAGACAGAAGACAAAATTATATTTTAACTAAAATGTATTTTTTTTAAATATTATCCTAAAAATCTTATTTTATATATTTGCAAAATAAATAAACTCTTGATCGTGCCTCTTCAACGCAGTGGTATTAACTTCATGACAAGAAATATCCGTTTCAATTGCAATAATTGAGTTGTTATATTATATTATAATATTTAAACCCCTTTATAATGAAGTAAATGGTATTATATTTCTCAGCATTCAAATTTCTATACTGAGGAAAGGCATCTGCAATCCAAAACGTGTTGTGAAAAGTGCAACGAAATATTGAGAAATTATAAAGTTTAAAAAAAATGCAAATGTTGATCTGTAACACAAAGCTATGACGAATATAGAAGAAACAATGATTATAAATGTTAACAATGGGGAATCCTACTCTTTCACTGGCCGTTTTAGAATACATGGTATCTATTTTCATCCTCGTTCAAAAACAATTCACAAATTTATTGCAAATGTAAATCCACAACACAAAATTATGACGAACAGTGAAGTAATTTATTACATTACATTAAATTTCATACAGTTGCTACACAAAATAATTCGGTTGTTACTATGAAAGTTTATAACTTCTGAGCTAAATTGTCTATGCTAAAACAAAGCTAAGATTTACTGATCGTTGCGGTTTTAATTTGGTAAAACTCTAACTAACCAACTAACCATCACGCCGTCTCCCCGAAAGGGCAGGCAGAAAGAATGGACTGTCACACTTTAACCGATGCGGCACTCAATCCTTCTCTTTTCGCCCCGCGGGAGAAGCGGTGTGATAGGTTGCGAACCTCATCGCAAGCAATAGGCATCTCCTGTACACACTTCGATCGTCCAACATCCACAAAATAAATATATAACAAATAATTTTAAATACAATGATATAAAATAAAATAACAAAATTAAAGTTATTTAACACATAATGTTATTTTTAGATGGTGCAAATATTGTTAATTTAATTTATTTACCACGTATCCAACGTTTTTTAATTAACTGTAATTAGGCACTTAAAACAAACCAACACCAGCAAGAACTGTAAAATTATATTGAAGAAATTATTCAAATTGTCTTTGGTAAATCTCCATTTTATAATTAATGTATTATACAAAAATATCTGGTTGCTTTTTTTGGTTTTACATTGATTTATTTATATACAAAAATATACAATATAAACAAAAATGCCGAATTTGTGAATATATTTGTATTTATAAATAAAACAATGTAAAAAAAAAAGGAATCGCAGTTTCATTATGTTACTAACTAACTAACTAACTATCACGCCGTCTCCCCGAAAGGGTAGGCAGAAAGAATGGACTGTCGCACTTTAACCGATGCGGCAGTCCATCCTTCTCTTGTTCGTTGCGAACCTCATCGCCACCAATAGGCATCTCCCGATGTATTCATAATATAATGTTTTAATTATATTAAAGCAAAGATACTTGTCGACGTAAGGATAAAAATAAAAATGTTCACCAGTGCAAATGCTCCCTCGAGGAGAATCTTACCTCCTGCCATGGTCCGATCCACGGAGATGTTTGATCTTTGAACTTCCCACGCTCGGAGTGTAAGTTACAGATATGGAGCACTTTTTGCTAGTAGCCCCTCTAGTAGTCGTGTCAGCCTCCTCGCCTGCGGCCGCCAATCTTTCAATTCCCATTATTTTTTATTGCCTTAAAAATGTTAATGGTCTGGGCGGTGAGAGGCTGGTCGAGCGCGCTCTTCGCTTGTTCCTCGGCGGCTTTACATACATTTGATAGCTGTGAACCGTCTTTGTTTGTTTAAGGTTATCGTGCGGCAGTAAAACTTGATTATTTTATGCACACCTTACATACATTTTCACCTAATAAAATCTTTGAAAATATACGATTAATTGGTTCCAACTAAAATGCATAACATAACTAACTTACTAACTAACTAACCATCACGCCGCCGCCCCGAAGGGGTAGGCAGAAAGAATCCAAACTTTTATTTCCTGACATATTTCTCTCGCTGCCTCAACATTCATACATCGTGTGATGCACGCGCCTCGATTTCTATGACTCCTCACATGGCCGACATTCAATATTTATTTGATTTATTTAATCATGCCACGTTTTTTCCGTCTTCCTCTATTATAATAATATATATTATGCTAAAATATATATTATCTAAAATGAACATTATGTGTTAATATATTTTTATTTAGTTATTTTACTTTATTTTATATCATTGTATTTTATATGATTTGTTTTAGACTTATTTTGTGGATGTCGGACGATCGAAGTGTGCGTGGGAGATGCCTATTGGTGGCGTTGAGGTTCGCAACCCATCACACCGCGTCTCCCGCGAGTGCCACATCAGTTAAAATGTGACAGTCCATTATTTCTGCCTACCCTTTCGGGGAGACGGCGTGATGGTTAGTTAGTTATTTTATATTATGCTTAACACTCTCTATCTACAACAAACATTTTGGAGACATTGACGTCTTTCATTTGAGCGAGCGAAATTTTAAAAAAGTGATCGGAGCAACATTTCGGCGCGGATGTGACCACGATGTAACGTGATATTATAATACTTGTATATTACTTTTTATTTTATTTTATCTTAATTTTATTTTTTATTTCCAGTACTATAAGTATTTTAACTCTTAAATATTATGTATACCTTATTTTGTCTTAGTTTAACTTCAATCTTGTTTCTCACTATCATTTGTTGATTGTTAACTATTATTTTTAATCTGTGGTAGCATGTAATTGGCTTTATTTTAATTATTCTGAATGTTTCTTTTATATATATGTTATTGATATCGCTGTATGTTACCCTAAATAAATAAATAAACACAGTTATTGATAATCAAATGATTTTACATGAAATCGCTCAAATTATAATATAAATATGCAAAAACCCGAATGTCATCAAGAAAGAGTACGAGAATATTTTGTATTTAAGAGAGCAAGAGAGGAATACACACGATGCGCATACCCAAGAACATTTCTAGATTATTCTAATTTTTTCTGAGAATTAACAGTAGTATCTATCTAAAACAAAAGAAGAACAAATTGATGTTGTTAATTGTAAAATTGGTAACGAGTGTGAAAAAAATAATTATATTAAAAGTTAAAACTGATTACGATTGTACAGCGAATCAAGTTTTAAAAAGGTAGAAAATGTTTACTTCCGTGAATTTTTACGGGTTGGAACTAGTAATAATTTATTATAGAGTTTAAAATAAATTAAATTTTATGTTATAATTTTTACTGTTAAAAATAATAGATTAATTTTTCTAACAATATTGTATATAAATGCCAAGTTGAATTAGTTTAAACTCCATTGTATGTACTTAAAAACAAAAATAAAAATAACATTAATATCAATATTCAAATTAAGTAAATTTTACGTAATTATTTTTGTACAGAATCTTGTTAACCATTGCTGATCTGTTTGTATGCAAGGAGTAAGTTTATAACAGTCTCACCAATCTGTCGATGCTATCTAGCCTAACGAAACCGATCGCTATCGAATGAAGACAAAAAATGGAAGTAATTATCGTTTTTGATACCAGAGAAAAGGCTATTAAATAACATAATTGCACTAAATAAAGGACAAAAATAACATTCATACATTGTGTCATGCACGTGCATCAATTTCTTTTCACGTTAGCAACATATAATATTTGACAGATTTAAACTATAATATTATATAATTAGTACGAATGAATACGAGTGCATGTATACTTTCTAGAAGTTTTATTATATTGAATGTTTCTTTTTTAATATACTTAGTATACAACAAACACTTTATTTAAAAAATATAAATTAAATACCAAACATGTTTCGGAAACGCAAGCCCTTCATCAGTGATATTATCTAAATATAAATATTAAAAAAAAAATGAAAAATAGTTTTAATATCACTGTCAAAACTGACAACATTTGTGAAAAAAAAATTATAATTATTTTATAATTCTTGCGCTTGTGTGTCTGAAACGTGTTTGGTATTTAATTTTTTTTTAATAAAGTGAGATATAATTAAAAATATATAGGTATATTTGAAACATCTAGGTACAACACAAAGTTATGGCAGATATAGAAGAAATTTATTATATTTTATACAGTATGACAAATTTCGCCTAGCTAAGCCATTATCGAATATAAATTTCATTCCTAACAAATAAAACTTATAGATAACAGACGTTATCATTTGTATTCATTATTTAATATGGAATTTTAAATTATATTCAAATGTGAATTCGCACCACAAAGTCGAATGTAGAAAATATTTGCAATCAAATTTTTTTTTTGCTAAATACTCATAAAAAATTAAACTATTCGATTCAATGAAATATTGAAGGGACATGATTCCATTTTTAAAATACAAAGAACATTTTAAGTTTACGAAAACATACAAGTATATAACAACAAAATCATTCATATTAATGATGTATGAGTAACCTTTTCCATGTCCATATATCCAACCTAAATGTTACGCTTTAATGGATTCCAAAACACTTGAGTTGAAATTACTGCATTAAGTTTAAAGAATTTATTAACATAATTCAAAACCATTTAATTTTAATGTCAGTAAAATACAATAAATGAACGCGAAGGTTAAAATAATTATACAATAACGAAAACCATATTGCATAATAGTGAATTAACGGGACGTAAGTAGTTATTATATTTAGTAGACACAAAATAAAGTAACCGTTTTGTTTACTTCTTCTACATCTTATTCCAGATCAGAGCTTCTCAAACTTTTCTGGAGCACTGCCCCCTTTGCATGAATACAATCTTCCAACGCCTTACATAACAGTTGTAACAAATATTAGAATAGTATTTGACATGAAAACATGACAGACAAACACAAACACTGGACCAGGAGCTGTGACAGATATCACTTGCCGAAAGACAGGACAATCAAGAATATTGAACAATGGACTGAAACATTACAATAACCTACCAAAATACTATAAGAGTTTTACAAGTAACCAATTTAAAATATATTTAAAACATAATAGTGTTACAAGTAAGATATAAATATGTATCAATATAACCCAATTGGGTGTTTTAAAATAAATTAAATAAAAATAAATAAATAGATTACCTATATTTTGTCTATCTATCTATCAAAGAAAACAAGAAAGAATGATAATAAAAAAGGATACTTTAACGATGTAAATGGAACTAGAAAAAGAGGAAGACCGAGGAAAACGAGGCGCGATCAAATAAATTAAATATTGAATGTCGGCCACGTATTATAGATTCAGAGAAATCCACGTAAGTGCATGACACGATGTATGAATGGTGAAAAAGCGAGAGATGTAGGTCAAGAAAGAAAAGTGCGGCAGTCCCTTCTTTCTGCCTACCCCATCGGGGTGATGGTTAGTTAGTTGGTTCGTTATAATCATATTTTTTATCATTTCAAAATATAGGTGTGCATGAATATAACCTAAAGGGGATAAATGATAACAAAACCTTGTATAATTTTGTTATCAAAGATATGTAGTTTATACTGCAGTCAATGATCTAAAATTTTACTACTTGTATTTTAACAAACAAACAAACCATCACGCCGTTTCTCCGCAGGGTAGGCAGAGAGAATGGACCGCCACACTACTCTATCCTGGCACACCTCTCTAGCTTCCTCCACATTCATACAGCGAGTCATACACGCACGTCGATTCTTCCAACTTCTAACATGACCAACCTTTAAAATTTTGATTGATTTGGTCATGCCATGTTTTTCTCGGTCTGCCTCGACTCCGTACTCCATTTACATCAATTACGTATACATTCTTAACCATTATTACTCTATCCATGCGCTCCATATTTCCGAACCAGCGCAGCGATCCTTTCATAATTTTGTTCATAATACCTTCTTCCGCTCTACATTTCTATCTTATATCAGCATTCCTTTCTTATATCGTGTATTTTAATAAGCCAAATAAATTATTATGTATTTTTTCCAGTGCCCGGCTTCCCTAACGAGGGCGGCTCGCTTCAAGGGGAGTTGTAAAGCAGCAGGATAAATGCTGCAGAACTATGAAATGAATCAATTGATAAAGCCGCGGTATTGTCAAGCAGGAGGGCTATTGTTGTTTGTATGAGGAGCCCCGCAGTTGTTGGAGACGTGGTCCGAATGCGAAACTCACACACGCGTCAACATGAGAAGAAACAATAGGGAAAAACTGCAAAAAAACATTTATTTTAAACAAACCATCACGCCGCTACCTCGAAAAGTTTGCAAATAGAATAGACCGCCACACAAATCTGTTCTTACACACTTCCTGGATTCCTCCACATTCATATAGAGAATCATAAACGTACGTCAATTCTTTCGACTTCTATTGTGGCTGACCTTTAAATTTTGATTAATTTGGTACTGTCATGTTTTCCTCGGTCTTCCTAAACTCCGCAATCCATTCACATCGTTAACGTATACTTTCTTAACCATTATTTCATCATCCATGAATTTCATATATCTTTATCTCGAACGATTTCTGAACCATCCTGGTATTATATTTGTGTACATTGTACGAGTATTTTACCTGTAATAGATGCCTTAAACGTTTATATTATTTTTAATGTATGTTAAGATAATCAACTTATTTGATTGATTTGATATGTCCAAAGTAACGCAGTGATCACTACACAATTTTGTTTTGGCTTTTTCTTTTAAGCTTGAATCAATAACACAGAGTACAACTGTTACAAAATTATTTGTCTGTTCTCATTTTTCTTCTTTTTGTCCAGTCACACCTCCGTGGTGCATAGGGCCTCAATCTTCTCCACACGAATCTATCGCGTGCCTGATGCCTAACATCATCCCAAGTGAGGCCTGCTGCTTTGTCCTGCAGGGCTCTTCTTCGGGTGGTTCCAGGTTTGCTCGCTTTCTCTTTCCCCCCATAGGGGACCAGTCTCAGAGTGTGACAGATCCACTTCCATTTGCTTGTAGCGACTTGTTCTCTAATTAGCTTTTCGCCTGCCATGGTCCAGAGAACGGCATTTGTCACTGCTTGGGGCCAATAGATCTTGAATATTGAACGAAAGCACCTATTTATAAACACCTGGAGTTTTCCAATAACGTCCGCGGCAGATTTCCAAGTCTCACGTCCGTACAGCAGTGCGCATTTAACGCTACTGCTGAATATTTGGAGCTTAAGCTTTCTCGAAATGATACTGGAAGGCCATTCAGGGCGAAGCATAGTGAAAGCTCCCTTTGCTTTGTTGAGTCTGCTGATAACATCTTCCTCCGTACCTCTCGAGCCTGATATCATACTACCGAGGTAGCAAAAGCTGATCGTGGTCACAAGGGGGACACCGTAGAGCAAGATTGGGGTCATTTGTAGACACTCGTAGGTCTATCTTTTTGTATGTTACAAGTTTTCTAAGCATGTTTCGAAGGTATCATACCCAAGTAAGCTGATTTACATTTCTTACCATTTAGCAAATGTTTTTTTTTTTCTTATACATATTTCTTATTTTTAGTCATATTCCTTTTGACTCGTTCCTGTCGTCGGTCAGTTTACAAAACGCAGCTATTGAGAGGACAGTCAGTGCCCCGATTCGATCGGACGACTTGTTATCGCTTTCATTCTGCTTGGACCGTTATTATGAGTATTTTACGGTTGTCCTGATCTTTCCATGCTATGTGACCAAAAGAGTTTAACACTCTCAAACAGTAGACCCATAAGAGCCTTGCCCTGATGCCCAGTTGATCAAGCATCGACTGGCTCGTTTTTTTAGTCATTTTGGATATGCGCAACATTCTTCGTCAGCATCACAACTCGAAAGCAACAATTTTGGACATTATGTTCACTTAATTTTTAAGTCAGTTCATCGTATTCTACTTCTTCGTCGTGTCATTACCGTGCAATAAGAAATTCCAGTATCAATGAGCGGTGCAGTATAGGATGCTTAACTAAAACTCATAACGATCTAAATTATTTTCGCTGGTTCGATTTTTTTTTTCTAGAAATCTGAAGAATTTTCTTCAAATACACTCTACCGTACCGCATTCTCTCATTTTTAGCTCTGGTCAGAGAATCAGCAAGTTTTGAAGTTCAGAGCAACGTACATACGTAATAAGCTTGCGCATGCGCACGCGCAGGTGCACGGCAGATCTGCTTCCATAATGTGGTGCGATAAAAAACGTCACACTCCGATATGTTTAATCAAGCAAATTACGTCCATCGTATGCGACATAAACTGGAATGGCCAGTGTATGCAATTAGATATTACAAGAGTATTCACAATTTCAAATATAGTATCTGAGCAATGCACTTGAGTATATAACCTTCGAAACATGGCAAGGTCAATAAACTATAAAAAATAAAGAGTGCATTATTTTTCTTTAAATGTACATTTTTTTAAATTGTCTTAATTAAATTGTATACTTATCAAAAATAAAAACATGGATATATAAAATTCAGAGATTCTTGGTATAAGTTAAAATGTCTGTTTTTTAGAATAGAAATATATCCACAGAAGCAAAGGTTCAGAAGCAGTACACAATGGAATTCTAGTGCCAACCCTCATGTATGTAAGTGAAGCTTGGAGCTGGCAAAAGAAGGATGAAAGCAGGATAAACGCCGTAGAAATGAGATCACTAAGAAGAATGTGCGGGAAAACGTTGTATGATAGAATACCGAACGATGAAATAAGAAAGAAATGTAAGGCATCATGGATAAAATTAAAAAAGGATACCTGAGATGGTTTGGGCATATGTAACGAATGGATGAGAGTAGAATGGTTAAAAAGTTGTACACAAGTAGCGTGACTGGAAAAAGAAGCTGAGGACGACCGAGGAAAACATGGCATGACCAAATTAATCAATTACTAAAAGGCAGTCGCATTCGAAGTCGGAATAATCGACGTGCGTGCATGGTACGATGTATACATGTAAAGGAGAGCTATGCCAGGACAGAGCATTGTGGCGATACATCCTCTCTGCCTACCCCTCCGGGGAAATGGAGTGATGGTTAGTTAGTTTAGTTAGTTAGTTAACATGTTTCACATTCGCTAGGGCATTACAAATATTGACAGGGGGCAAATCTCCTGGCTTTGCAGCATAAGTGATTGGACTGGCTTAAACTTAAGCGTTGAAGAGTTGTTTCGAGTTACCAGAGACGGAGGCGCTTACCCTTAAATGATAGTTCACGGACAGGGGTAGGGGTACTGGCATGACACTGATAGAAGTAGATTTTAATCTTCGTTTTGGTATTTTACAGCTTGTTGTACAATCGTCAAATTACTTCTCTCAAACATGTTTTTTTACGTTCATGATAAGTTTTGTGATTGAAAATTAATGAAGCAGTTATTTTTTCAAGTTGCGTGGCGGTCCATTCTCTTGCCTACCCATCGGGAAACGACGAAATGGTTTTTTGTTTGATTGTTTCGGTTTGGTAAGTAAACCCCCACCAATTTCGTAAAATATAAAAATCTTTAGATATTTATACATATTACACGCAAATGTACACGTTTTTAAATATATTTTATTGTGTATTATCAAGGCGAAACATGTCCGTCGAATATAATAAAAGAACATTTCTAAAAAACAGACGTTTTAAATAATGTTAAATATTTACGGAAATGTATCAAACACGCGTAACGAATGAGATAGACTTTTTGATATGCTCGAAAGGCCTGAATAAATATGTAAAACATTTTCTTTCATGATCTTCATCAGAATCCGAGACCTCAGTAAAATCTAACTCATGTATTTTGAATTATCCACTAATCACTATGTAACCAAACCTTCTACTTACCTTCTTCTTCTTCTCAGTCGAATTCCTCATTATTGAGGGTCATGTCTATCCTGTAAGATATTGACCATGGCACGCCATGCGCTCCTCTCACCAATCAGTCTTTAGGCAGCAGCTAACAGAGAATAGTCAGCGCCCTGATAGGACCAGCGGCTTGGTGGTCATCCTTATAGTCACTTTCGCTCTACTTTTACCACGATAATAAGCTTTTTAAGGTGGCTCTGATCTCTCCGGGCTATGTTGCCAAAATACTTTAACACTCCCTGAGTGCACATCCGCGAGAGTCTTGCTCTGATGCCTAGTTGATCAATGATGGACTAATTTGTTATTCTTGTCTTCCAGGGTATATTCCAGGGTCTTCCAGCATTCGCCACCATCACCACATCTCGAAAGCATCAATTTTGGACCTCTCCAAGACTCACAACCATAAAGGAATATGAAGTAAACAAGGGTTTGAACCAGTCTCATCTTGGTCTTGTTAAAGATATTTATTGAGATATGAGGCCCGATACCTATGATTCCTCAATTGTATTGAATTATGTTTTGAAAAACCGTACTGATGTCTTTGCATTCTGTGAAATATTATGATATTCTAGCAGACCAAGCCTTGTGTACCTTTTAGGGCATTAATAAAAAACGGTTTCAAATGCTTCTTATGGAAAATTCTTCCTTAGAGATAGACACATTGTATAAAACAGGGTTTCGCAAACTTTTTCTCTCATAGAGAACGTTGTGGGTGTATTTGAATTTTGAAGGAAGCCCAATTATAATTTGAGGGGTATATTATGACACGTAACAAAATACATTTTTGAAAAATTAAAAATGCTTGTTTCATTTTGTATTTATTGAATTTTGAGTAATTATCTCAAAATTAGATCACTTACAATTCAGCTTATTGCATTAGGCATTTAAAAACTGCAAATGTTTTATCTTAATAAAAGAAAGTTCGTATTGAAAATCTAAAAATTCGTACAAATGTATAAACTTTTAAATATTTCAAGATGTAAATATTTTTTTTCCCACAAAAAATTGTGACACCAACGTGAATGTCATGAATTATGCATGTGTAATAACTAACTGACTTACTTACCATTACACCGATTTTTTAAGGATGAAGCAGAAATATCAGACCGCCATATTATTCTTTCCTGACATACTTTTAACGCTTCCTTAACATTCATACATCGAATCATACACGAACGTTGATGTCCCCGACTCCTCACGTTGCCGAAATGAATACGTAAAATTATTATAATAAAATGTTTAAATAAAAAATGTTTTCGCGGAGCACTTGCTACTAACACTGGCTACCTTCCTGAGAAGCACTTACTACCTTCCAGAGAAGCACTTGCTACCTTACCGAGGATCACTTGCTACCTTCCAGAGAAGCACTTGCTACCTTCCCGAGGAACACTTGATACCTTCCAGAGAAGCACTCGGTGCCTTTCAGGGAAGCACTTGCTACATTCCCGAGGAGCACTTGCTACCATTCTGCAGAGTATACTTTGGAAAACCCTGGTGTAATAGATAGCCAAGCTCCGTACTGCGATAGCCGCACGCAAGAGGGCGCCATAGCGGCACAAATAACTCCTTCCCGTCGGATCCACTCAAAGGTAATAAATACTAAAGTCAATTTGAATTTGAATAGAGAATCCCATTATTAATTCCACCGCCGTACGCGCATGCGCATCGGCCATTTTTTCACCGCTGAAATACGCAAATTGAATTGCGTACCACAGAAGCATCCTTACGCTCATTGCTCCCAGCGCTGCAATGGTAACGACTCATTGAAATGCATTTGATCTCGGATGAATAAAGACATTATTGTTATTTAATTGTGTGTAGCTATTATCAAGCCACACACGTAGTGCAGCAGCAGGTGACCGTTCTTGAGGGAGTCAGCAGCGTTGGAAATATGAGAAATTTAGATGGCTAGAACTCTTGACAAAGAAACGGTTAACATGATAAAAATATAAGTCAGTTACTTCAATATTTGTTGGAAACCAACTCTTCGCAGCCTCGAAGAGATGTGCATCTCATAACCTTTTTCTTTATGTTAATCAGGCGATATTTTGAGAACTCGACCGGGCTGGAGGGTGTTGGGCTTTTTGTTCCTGAAAGATATATCTGACAGATATATTGTTTTACCTACCAGCCACCAGAATCAACCTGCCTGTGGTGACACCGGTGAGAAGGGTAATCTCTTTGGAGATTGAGTTATTTCATATTGGTAATAGTACTTTCAGAAGACAAATACTCTTGACTTAAGAGAGTCTCCTGTCTTCCTAAAGTTGAACCATCTCTCATGTGTTCCTGGTATTATATATTATAATTTATGTATTCTCAACAGTTGCCTTAAAGCTTAATTTTGTTTGATATATATTTTGAGATGATTAAGTCATTTGATTTAATTTGAATATCATCGTTACAACAATGTTATAAGATCCCATGTTCTCTTACTGTAATCATTTATTAAACTAATTAACAAACAAACCATCACGCCGTACCCCCGAATTCTTGGCGTACTTCTCTTGCTTCCTCATGAAAGAAATTTAAAGAAACTTAAAATTAAATAAAAGTTTAATATTAACAGGTAGTACGACCCCAAACCATTTTTAATAGAAAAACGTAAATACATATGTCAAAAATAATCTGAATAACTTTTTTGAAACATTGCATTATCACAGCATTTCACAAACGTGTTTTGGGACACAAACTTCATTTCTTCAGTGTATGAGTTTTAACAGTTAAATGATATTGAGTTATTACTTATACTCGTATACTAAATGACGAGTGAAAAAGTGGAGTGGGGAAAAGATAAATTAAGTTACAGGGTTAGTTGTTGTTTACTTGGAATTATGAGACAGGGTAAGGGGAAATAAATCAATTATGGGACTAGGACTTAAGTTTAGTTGGTTATTTATAATATATTCTTTGTTTTTAATTGTCTTTTTGATTTCCACAATATCTAGATTATGTATGATATTTCTATTATTTATGTGTAAATTTTCAACGCCGTTATCTTTGTTAAACGAAGGATCTCTTTCAATGAGATGATTTGCAAATTCCGAAAAGTTATTATTAGATAAGCATCTAAAGTGTTCTTTAATTCATAAATCAAAATTTTGCGTTGTTTTACTTACATGTATGTAGAAAGATGGAAATCAAAAATATTCGTTTTTATAGAATAAGGAATTAAAGGAGTGAAATTCCTCAAACGGGATTTTCGTTTTAAACTAAAACATTTCTATTAGTTTAGTTATATTGACCTGTTTTGAAATTCACATACCTCATCATCGGAAGTATAATAATAATAATAAACACTTTGTGGGTTGTTTTTATATAACTTTGTTTTGTTTTATCTAACCATTCGTTTTTGCCTCGGCCGAAACATCGTCAGTGTTACAAAAAAAACTAGTCATAATTTTACAAACTGTTAATTATAATATAAACTATATAAACTGCTACGCGTTTGATCTTTTTGATGTCGCCTTTGCAAGGCAATACTTACAATTACTTATCATATAAACGTGCTTATTCCCAAAACATGTTCTAAAACTGACTATTTAATATTGTTATTTAATTGAGAGAGTAACGTGCATAACAAGGATGAGGAGATATTGACTTGAACTCTCTCGTTTTGTATCATAATACAATTCTTCAAATGCAATAAGATAGGTGATTAGTATATCATTACGTGTATCTATTCTATGGTGCTTAAATATGACGTTTCTATTTATGGAGAGTGATCTATTGTTATTGAAATTGCACTAACGCTTGTGATACAGATCTATCTCATGCAAATGCACTCAAGCTTCGACTTTTCCCTTTTTTATCATACTGCAGATGATAATTGCAGTATTATCGCAATGAGTGTGCAAATGTTCGCTTCGCATCTCGCATTGTGTAACGACAGATTGCACATGCAATCATAAATTGCATTCTATTAAGTTTTAATGCAATTGAATCATCTATAATAGTATTTCCGTAATGCTTAGTATATTTTTGAATAGTTTTCTAAAAAATTAAACAAGATTTTAAATTAGCAAAATATTTTTATTTTCATTATCTAAAATGGTTGAATCGTGAAACTGCCTAGAGGTAGTTAAAAATAAGATAAGAGCGCTCTTAGAAGAATGAGTTGTAAAAATAAAATAAAAAGTGCCAAATGCAGATACAAGAAGAAATCCTTGTAGACAAAATAATTAATTAATAATTAAATAAAACGAATTGTATGTATGAGGTATGCATGCGAAATGATCTGATGATGAATGTTAATAAGTCCAAGGTAATGATTTTTGAAAAGGAAGAAACCATGACAGTCTGCAACATTAGCGTGAATGGTGATAACTTGGAGCAAGTAGTTGAGTTTGTGTATTTAGGTAGTATGTTTACAAGAGATGGGAGAGTGGAGAGGGATATTGAAAGAAGGGTTGGGGCAGGCAACAAAGTGAATGGTGCACTTAAAGTTGTCATCGCAAACAAAAACCTATCCAAAAAAGCTAGAATGGCAGTGCACAATGGTGTTCTTCTACCGACCCTTATGTATGGAAGCGAAGCATGGAACTGGCAAAGGAAGGATGAAAGTAGAATAAATGCAGTAGAAATGAGATCTCTTAGACGAATGAATTTTATTTTACGCGATAGCTGTTTCATCAACCTATGTCGTCATCTTAAAATTATTGTTACACCTGATGATGTCAACATAGGTTGATGAAACAGCTGTCTCGTAAAATAAAGTACAATTGTGATACAAAAACAAATTTCACAGTTTAGAAAATATATTATACATAATAAAAACTTCACGACAAAGTTTTATGTTTAACTATAAATAAGTTACCATTTAAAACA
Organism: Lepidostoma basale; assembly: GCA_022606425.2. Lineage (NCBI taxonomy): Eukaryota > Metazoa > Arthropoda > Insecta > Trichoptera > Lepidostomatidae > Lepidostoma > Lepidostoma basale. Next base: position 47,455 of record JAHDVF020001396.1, on the reverse strand, counting down.
TTGAGTATAAAATAAATATAAATACTACACAAACATCGTCTTATGTAACCGTTTTACAAGAAAATGTACATACTTTTTGTATTAAATGTATAATTTTTATATAATTGAAGTATAGGGATTCGTACAAAAACACAGACTTCATACAGAAACACCGGCTCGTTAGTCGCAATCCAAAGCATTCTGTCTAGACCTCTTATTATTTACAAATAATTCATATCACAATACGATCATCTTAAAATTAATGTGTTTGTGATTTTTCGCAGAATACCGACGACCCGAAAAAGGCGTATGTAGGTACTCATAAAAAGTGCAATTTACGAATAATTTAGGGTAGTTTTCACTCGCAGTGTTACCGAATTGCCTTTATAAATAATTAGTACCGCGGTCTCGGGAAACGAAGGCGTGATTACAGAGAATCATTATAATTTTATCGCGTCGACTTGTTCTGAATTTTGTATTAAGTATTCAATTTTAACGATCTTGTCATTCGATTAATTTAACGATTTTGTCTGTTTGCACCGCTTCGCTAATTGGACGCATGTCCAAGGTGTGTATTTGTAAGTACGCATATGTTTTTACAATGTACAACATACGATTAACTGTAAATGTAAGTAATCAAACCAAACTAAGAAATAAACATATAAAACAGATCATATTAACTTTATAAAGTGAAACGAATTACATTCTGATGTAAATCCATTTTAATATTTATTAAAAATGTATTTGGGCGAGTGGAGTGGGATATTGAAAGAAGGGTTGGGGTAAGCAACAAAGTGAATGGTGCACTTAAAGTTGTCATCGCAAATAAAAATCTATCCAAAAAAGTTAGAATGGCAGTGCACAATGGTGTTCTTCTACCGACCCTTATGAATGGAAGCGAAGCATAGAACTGGCAAAAGAAGGATGAAAGTAGAATAAATGCATTAGAAATGAGATCTCTTAGACAAATGTGTGATAATCTGTGTATGATAGAGTGTCGAATGAAAATATAAGTAGTGAATGCGGTGAGAATGGTGATGCTATGAACAAAATAATGAAAGGATCATTAAGATGGTTTGGACACATGTAAAGAATGAATAGAGAAAGAATAGTTAGTAAGTTAGTTAGTTAGTTATATTTTGGCTATTACAATCTACGGATACAAAGCATTATTTAATTACAGAAAACATAACAACAATAAACCATCGCACTGTTTCCCCGAAGGGTTAGGCAAAGAGAATGGACCGCCACAATACTCTATCCTGGCACATCTCTTTAGATTCATCCACATTCATACAGCGAGTCATACACGCACGTCGATTCTTCCGACTTCTTACATGACCAACCTTTAAAATTTGATTAATTTGGTCATGCCATGTTTTCCTCGGTATGCCTCGACTCTATGCTCCATTTACATCATTAAGGCATACTTTCTTAACCATTATTTCTCAATCCATGTGCTCCATATCAATAATACCTTCTTCCGCTCTACATTCCTTTCTTATATCAGCATTTAGAAAAGAAACATAGGAACATAGAAAACTTTATTTACTATTTACTAATACGAGTACACGCGAAGTCTTTAATAAATCCGCGAAGCCAGCGATTCTCTACGTAGTTGAATGCGCCACATTTCTGAATGATGGATGTCTATTCTTTCCTGACAAGTATTATAATATATATTCGACAAAGGAGCCACATCATATTATTTTATCTCCCACAAAACCAACCTGCCAATGGTAATGCCGGTAAGAAGTACCATCTCATTGCTAAATCGTGTCACTTCTGGGGTCGATGTATTTGGTGATAGTGTGTTTTTATAAAAATAGTAAATCCATTTTTAAACTGTTAAAATAAAAAACTTGGTTTTATGTATCACAATTGCATTTTGATTTTACGCGACAGCTGTTACGTCAACCTATGTTGACATCATCAGGTGTTACATTTAAGTAATTTGTCATGAATCTCATGTTTTTGCATTTTTTTATTATGTTTTTGAAACTTGTATCTTAAACATATGAGAAAATGTAATTATGTACTTTGTCAAGCTAGTCTCATAGATATGGCCCTGCTTAGTGTCTAATCTTTTATGTTTTCCTTCCCATTGTGGTGGAAGGTTTCACCGACATTTTGTCGTCCCCAAGGGCACCGGTTTTTGTAATAATACTACATGTGAGAACACCTTCATTTCCCTCTAGATAAACTCTTTTGAGGGATTATGACTTCCCATGAAATGAAAAAAAAACGTCTGCTGGCAACATGAGAGATTAACCAAGTAACAAACCACGACTAGTTTTTTCAAGAAAGTAAGCACATCGAAGGGACCACCGTATTCATTTTTCACGACACTTGTCCAGAATCCTTTTAAAAAAATGTTTTTGTTTACTATTTATATGACCATGAGTTTACCACACTGTGTTATGATAATGCCACATTCTGTTTTATAAACATTTTTTACTCTATCTACGGGTTTTGCTCTAACCGGAGCTTTATCAGGGTTATAAAACAAACTTAAAAGTAACCAACTTACAGTTTAAAAAATATGATATATTGATATTAAATCAAAATATTTCCGTATTTAATTTATATCAAAAATGAAATTTATATCAAAAAACTGTGAGAAATTTGAGCAAGTAACCGAATTTGTTTATCTGTGAAGCATGTTTACAAGAGATGAAAAAATGGAGAGAGATATCGGAAGAAGGGTTGGAGTTGGAAACAAAATAAATGGTGCACTCAAAATCTTTACCGCAAATAGAATGTCAGATGGCAGTGCACAATGGAGTTCTAGTCCCGACCCTTATGTATGGAAGTGAACCTTGGAGTTGGCAGAAGGACAAAAGTATGATCAGTGCCGTATAAATGAGGTTACTAAGAAGAATGTGCGGAAAAACAATGTATGATAGAATATCTAATGATGAAGTAAGAAAGGAAGGTAAGGCGGACGAATGCGTGATAAATAAAATTAAGAAATTGTCACTAAGATGGTTTGGACATACGAGTATGACATATGGAACGAATGGATGAGGGGAAAATAGTTCAAAAGATATATCCAAGTAGTGTGAATGGTTAAAGAACTCGAGGAAGACCAAGAAAGAATTAATCAATGAACCAAATTAATCAAAAACTGAAAAGCGGCCATGTTCGAAGTAGGATTAATCGACGAGCGTCACGATGTGTGAATGTAGAAAATGCGCGATAATTTTGCCAGGATAGAACAATGTGGCAATCCATCCTCTCTGCCTAACCATCCGGAGACTTATATGGAGATTTATATGACAGCATGCGTACTTTCTTCACATATTATTTGATTATAACTTGTATATAATATTTCATTCTTTTTATGAGCATGTAAAATCTTCGTATGTTTTGTACTCACACGGATTGAATTGAAAAACAGGGAAAAAAAATCTGTTGAGACAGAGGAAGATCTCTATTGCAGTACATGGTGTGTTACAACCGTTTAGATTATTTGCAATATTGTCGATTTCAATTCAACTTTAACCTACTGGCATATTCGTTTCACGTCTTGTACGGTATCAAAACATTACATCGTTTAATCTCAAGAAAACACCAAAAGTGTTCCTAGCGTATCTCCATATTGGTTATTGCCCATTAACCATTATTTGAATAACACCTAACCTATTCCTCTTATCTCTATCCCATTGTTACACAAAGCGTCATAAAGAGGAGTATCTCTACACATAATAACTCTTTCAAGCGAAACTTTGTAATTTGAGTTTATATCTTTATTTCTCTATCGTTAAGACACCATCGCCACCATTGAGGACCGTAATCACTATAATGGTATCTTCTGAAAAAATTGATACGACATTAAGATTGCAAACACACGGTACTTGGACGAAAAATAATTTGACTATAAATTTTTATGCTTTTCGAACACTTCAGTTCAACACTGGGAAAAGATTTCGAGTTGATAATTATGATGATCTTGTTTTCGGTGAATGTAGATCAAATTTTCCAGTGGTTCTCAACCTTTTTTTTTAAATATGTAATATATTTTTTAATATTTAATAATGAGGATCTTGTTTTTGGTTAATTTAGTTCAAATATGCAAATGGTTCTCTAAACATGTTTTAAAATATTTAATATAATGTTTATTATTAAATAATAATCATCAAAATAAAAATCTAATTTGCAAGTGGTTCTCATTATTATGATTAAATAGGTAATACATTTTTTTAACATAATTTTGCTTCTCTTGTTTTTGATGAATTTAGATGAAATTTTCAAATGGTCTTCAACCTTATTTTTTAAATCTAATATAATTTTTTATATTGAATAACGATGATATTGGTTGATTTACTAGATCAATTTTGCAAGTGGTTCTCATTATATATAATAATATATTTTTAAATTTTAATATTACTTATCTTGTATTGACCATTTTTTTAAGTGGTTCTCAAACTTTTAAATTATAAAATATGTTTGTCATTTCTATTTTTATATATCTTGAGTTGTTTGTTGTTATGACTGACCTAAAAACTTCCTTTAATTTTATTTGATTTTGAGTTATTCTTTTTTCAGATACAAATTTCTTAATTGAAGTATTATCAATTATTTATATTCTTACCGGGTTATTTGGTAACTGTCACGAAATAAAATATTTCGAATTAGAAAGAATTCCAAAAATTTTAATTAAAACATTATATTTTGATTCTTACAAAAATGTTCCATATTTTTTTGTATTGTTAATGTGTTTTGATGTTTTGTTTATAGTATTATTCAATATATAAGTTGAATCGGGAAAAATAATATTTGTTTAGTGATACTCGTATAATGCCCAAAAATAATTCAAAAATTTTAAATAACAATAAAATGTCAATAGATTAGCTACCTATCACATGTCATGAGATCAATATTTAACAGCTTAAAACAAATTGTAAGCGGTAATCAGATGCAAACGACCTATTGTATAAAAAAATTAATTCTATATTTAATTTAAACAAAACACTTTATATTATTTTGACCGCGAAATGGTAATTATGCCAACTAGTTTCGCTCACACAAAAGCTTCACCAGGGGAAAATTTAAATTATTTTTATTGCTTAGTTAGTAAAAATTGTCAAGTTTCATTTATGTGTTATGTCGCAAAGGAGGTAGTGTTCACTTTTAAGGTATATTCTTGTTACAAAGTTTTTTTTAATTTCTTAACAATGCGAGAATTTAAATGTGCAAAGTAAAATAATATAGCCATAACAATAATTCAATCATTATTCTATTCTTATCATCTTACTAAGGTATCGTGTTCTTTTTCTCTGGATTGCATTATAAATGGTTTGTATTATTTTACCTTGTAAGACATTTTGTACTGTCATCATTGCAATATAAACGATGACTCTTAACTATTTACCTATGCAGCTCGATACCTCTTGTTTCGCTTACTTATGTATTATATACATTATTAGACAAAGTCAACAATTTACTCCTATGGCATTTCAATATCCAGCAATCATTTAAATCTTTACTGATCATGCCTTCATCTTTACTCACAATTTTCTAACATGTTTTTTTTTTTCAATTACATAAAACATAATATATCTGTAAACCAAAGCTACGAATTTTATGTATTTCTTCGATAAATTTGTGTTGTGGATTCGTATTTGAATAAACAAAACTGCATTTAGTATTTTTACAACACTTCATCACACTTTTCACAGAAATGTTTTGTTTATGACACAACTGTTTTCAATGTACAAAGTTTTAACATTAAAAGTCCCAGTTAAAATAATAGTGCATACATATTTATTCAAAGCTACGTAGTTTCTAAAATACATATCGCCTCTTTGCAAGAAAAACGTGTTATCTCGAAAAATTGAAAAATGAAACAAGATACCCGTCGGAAAGAGACAACTTGACAACACAATATACGACTGTTGTGCTGTCTCTTTCCCTCATAAATTCTCTGTTTTTCACTTTAAAAATACCATGTTTTTTTAGAAAATAAAGTTGAACACGGCGGATTTGATTTTCGAAATGTCACATTATTCTCGCAAAGAGGCGATATATATAAGAATTATTATATATTTTTTTAACAATCCTAACACATTTCAGATTTCTCATATGTATATTTAGTATCGAAGGCTTTATCAAATGTCATTTGATAATGCCTAAGATAGGCGAAACATGTCAGTCGCATAAAATATAATAAAATTTCTAGAAAACAAAATTTTAAATTATTATTCCCTGGATCCAGTTGCACAAGACAAGAGTATGATAGCAGATTGGATGAGGTTTTGGTCCTGGTGTGGACGAGAATTAGTTGAATACAAAAAAATATATAAAAAATTAAGCAATAAGCGCAACTTCAGATTTTTGAATCCTTCTTCGTCGCGGTGGACAGTAATTAATAAAAATATAATATTATTAGAAATAAAATTAATCTTTTGTGAGACGAAAATCAGGAAAACAATAAAATTAAAAATAACGTAATACACTTTTACTAGTTTATACACCTTTTTATTATTTTTTTGTTAAGACCAACCAGTTTCGCTCCCGCCGAAGCTTTGTCAGGGTTACAAAAACGTACATTCTGTATCCCTGGCAAAGCTCCGGTGGGGGTGAAACCGATTGATTTTAACAAATAAAAATAAAGTCGTTTAAAAACTAGTAAAAGTGTGTTAACATTATATTTTATAATGCCACACTACAAATTAAGTGCTTCATACGAAAGTATCATGCAATAAAATTTAGTCCAATCACACTCTTAAATTTTTTAATTATAGTTTTTATTCATGACAACACTCCCAATTTTACTTTTATGTATACATTCATCACGTCACCTTTGTAAAATAGACGCAGATAATACATTAAAAATAATGAAAGTGCAAAAGCGACTTTTTAATGATTTAAATTCAACAAAATATTACCTGCGAATATAAATCAATAGTAACAAATGTCTGAATGGTGTTTATTAAAAGCCCTTATGGTTTCTTTTACGGGCAGTGTGTGTGCATACTTCTGTACAAAATAGCTGAGTACATTCGTTGTAGTAGCTAATTAGCTTTTTTCTGTCTTCTTAGAACAAAATAATGAGTGTCACAACTTTGTATCGAGCTCCACATAAAATAGAAAAAATGTGCTTGTTTTTTAAGATAATTAATTGCTGTAAACACCTACCGAGAATCGCACCAGACGATGTTGAAAATAACACTAGAAATAAAACAATGTATTATTACTTAAAATGTAGAAAGATAATTCATTTAAAAATAATCACGTTTTATGGACAAAATACTGTTGCTGTGTAACTAAAGTAGCATCACATGAGTGTAAAATAGTATTGTATCGTTTTTCGTAAATTTACCAAATAAGGCGCGAATTAACAAAACAATAATAAAAGTATAGGATGTTTTTTTTTTGGTTTTTAAACTGGCAACATTGTTTTTACAGACTGTCAATTTGACAGTCAATAGTTGATTTGTAGTCAGGACGTTTTGCCATTTTACTCAGTTGTAGAAAATTGGACTTCACGATAACGCTTCATTCAAGCTAGCCGTGGCGCTCATATGCCTGAAATCATATTATTTAAGCAATAATGGCATAAAATTATCTATTAAATAAAGCCAATATCATAGACATTAAGATTATTTTAATGTGTTTTTTTTTTTCATTTTGAATTTGTAAAAATACATTAAAATATAGTAAGGCTTTATTTAATAGATGCCATTATCGTTTAAATATGATTTTGAGCATATGAGCCCCACGCCTAGCTCGAATGAAATGCAATTGTGAAGTCCAAATTTCGACAACTTTATCGAGCAATTGAGTAAAATGGCAAAACATACTAACTACAAATCAACTGTCAACTGTCAAATTTACAGTCTGTAGAAACAATGTTGCCAGTTTAAAATAAAAACCTCTAAAACAAACACCTTATATATGTATTGTTTCGTATGGAGTACTAAATATGTTGTGTGGCATTATTAAAAAGATAATTTTGTTTAATTAGTTTAAACACCACTATATTTGTTTTTAAGAACCAACCAGTTTAACTCTCATTGGAGCTTCGTCACGGTTACAACAAAAACTGAGGAAATATACTTAAACTTTTGAATTACCTTATATATTTAATTGGTTCCAACCCAACCAATGACAGGTCATAAGTCCTGTAAACACCTTGATCATCCATATTCAGTTTGCGTCTTCGTCTCTATTGAGATACAATTAAATTTGAATTGACCACCCTTTGGTGAAAATCCGGAATTTCGTATACAAGTATAAGTATACATTCACAAAAATACCTTATATATGTTTATGAAGTTAAGGCATGGAAATCAATCAAAATAAATATATTGATACTTTATGAAAACTAAATATTAAAATTAAAAGTGGATGAAAATAATATGAATGCGGTGAAAATGAGATAACCTCGATTAATGAGAGTTATGATTAATACGATATTTGTTACGCATAATTAAAAAATTTATGTTTTGATTTATTAAGGCACTGTTTTTTCCACTAATAAATTTCTGAACATTTTTCGAATTTATTTATTTTGATCTTCGATTGAACAATATAAACAACATATTCTTCTTCTTCTTCTGCTTTATTTAGGACTGGTTCCTGTTATTTCTCGGAGCCTGTTCCTGGGATGCAGATATCCAACTGTCTCGCCATCTTTTAGGTGGTCTTCCTGCAGGTCGATTTCCTGTTGGTACTTTATTTGCGGCTATATTTATCACTCTTTCAGAACATGCTCTGTCCACATGATCTCTCCAGTGGCGTCTTCTCAGTCTTCCCCATCGCACGACATCTTCCATATTGCAGATATTTCTTATTTCAGAATTTCTTATTCTGTCTCGGAGTGTCGTTTTCGCAACGGATCGGAGAGTCTTCATTCTTCAGTTCTTACGTCTGATGGTGTAAGCTCTCGTTTTTATTCCATATGTCATTATAGGACGTGTTAAACAACTTGATGATTATATTTTAATACCTTCGAAACACGTGGAAAAATAAACTTAAAAGTGGTAGAAAAAAAACTGTCTAAAACTCGATATTAAATCATTAATACGAAGGAAAACATCTGTTTTTTAGAAGTTTAGTAGTATTTTACTGGAACGAGTTTTTCTCCTTGCTAAACCATTATCAAGTACGTTCAATCAAAAACAATAATTCTACAAGTCATTGCCGTAACAAATAATAAAACTTCTAGAAAACAGACATTTTCATTAGTATGAAATCATGTGTTTAAATTTGTAAAAAAAAACATAGTTTACAATGAACTTAAATTTATCAGCACCTTTTTTTTAAAAAAGAAACGGTTTTTAATTATTACAATAGTCGAAGTAAAATAGGGGGCTAATTACAAAAAAAACTGAGTACGCAGTTTCATTCTATATGACATATTATTAAAGTTTTATTTTGTACTTGGTGACTATTTTACTTCAATTTTTAATTTTATAGGGGACCGAATTCATATAATACACCACTGGACAACAGGATGTTCCGAATCTCATTAAGTGTCTGCAATATTCGTTATTCGGCGGCTTAACCAATCTTTACAGCCGTAAGAGAATCGCGCATCGATTTTTACAACACCCCGTTTCGGTGATTTTTATTGTAATTGGACTTATCATTTCGTACGTAAAACAATTTGTATTATGAGACTTTAAATATCAAACGTGTTTTGGATCAGTTTAAAGGCGAGGTTAACTGCGGCTCCAATAATACATTTCGCTGATACCAATAACGAATAGCAAACATTAATTTTTAGTGCTGATTTAAGAGCAGTTTCGATATTTTAGTCTCGAGTAATGAGTACTGCCATGACCGGGCATTTAAATGCAGTAAAAGCTTTCTTCGCTATCTGTTTCCAAGTCGTAAGGGAAGGGACAATATATTACTCGCTGGATAATGTTGTAGCTGCATTTTACATCACACGCATCATGCGAAAAATTTTAAGTAATTGAGATCTTCGTCTCTTTTAAATATAAAATAATAATTACAATTTGGCCTGGAGAGATTAGAACAACCCTAAAAAAAATCTAAATAATGGAAAAATAGAAGGAATGATACCGAAAAGACGGTCACCGAACCGCTGGTCTGATCAAATCAGGGTCCTGACTGGCCCTGACTGGCCTCAATAGATCCCTCTCGATCTATTGGATAGTTTACGGGATAGATACGACCATCAGTCATCAGGAAGGTGACAGAAGAAAAAGAAAGGATCACAATTGAGAGTATGATTAAAGTAAGTAAAGGCGTGGGACGCAAAAAAATATCACAGTTCTAGAGACATGAGTGGATTGAATATCCAATAATGGATATGCAGCAAAAGAAGACGCTCTCGTAAATAAAATCACTTCTAAAATTTAGTTTTGAGAATGGATTTGTTTATGTTAAAAATTCAAAGTAATAAGAAACGAGAGAAAGAAAACAGACAAAATGTAATCTTGACATAGGCAATACAATCTAGAACTGACAAGGCTCAAACCAAGCAACAGATGAAAGTACTACGATGTATAGCCGGCAAAAGCTTTCGTCGCCGAATAAGAAATACAGAAATCCGAAGACTTTGCGATGTTGAAGATACTGGAACGATCATATCTCTCGTATGTTGGAAAATAGAGTCTCGATACAGTCTACCGGAGGGTTCCCGACCACGAGGTTGATCACCGAAAAGATGGCGAGATAGTTGAAAGTGCACATACCAGCAGGACACAGATGCAACCGGTCATCAAAGTCTAAAAGAAGAATAAAATGCAACGAAACTAGTATTTTTTAATTCTTTCCTATTGACATAAACAAATATGTGTCGTATCGCAGTGCGTGCGTGCTTCTAAATTGGGAAGATCTCACAAATTAACATTTTCGAACCGATGTTTACGGTAATAGACTTTTAAAAGAAATGCTTACCTAGCATTTCCTATTGTTTGGATTTATTAAGCAATTAAAGAAAATCACTTTATTAAATCTTACCGGTATGCCACATTAGGTCTCTTTCAAATACCTGTGCGAGTTATGTGTGTCGATATGCGATAGTCACGAAACTAACGCTCTCTAGACATTGTTGTCAATTAATTATACTGAACATCTGGATAAAACAAAACTCATCAAAAGTATCTAAAAGATGAAAACAATATAATTATTAAAGATGAAAACAAGTATAAAAAAAATATTTTTAATCGGCATGGACCCGTCTTTTTAAGATCGATATATTGATCCCTCGATGATGAAAGTGTATAAACCTTTGAAATATGTCGAAGAAATAAGCTTAAAAGTGGACATAGCAGTGTTATAATTCATTTTTTTAAATCGTCATTTTTGGATGTCACATCAGAATGAAATTAAATTAATCGTCACGAACTGAATTCAATTAAATTTTTTTATCCATCCTGATTTACAAAAAAATTAATCGTGACATAAATAATAAATGTTTTAATCGATAAATGGATATTTAAAAATATATAAACAACTCAAGAGAAAACTTATTGAACGCTAAGGCATTAATACTGTGGAATTCCATAGTAATATACTTAGGAAATTGAAACTAACTTTGTTTAATCCACTAATTATTAACCTCTCCGAAACATGTCGTGTTTTTAAATATTTTTTTAATTATTAGTGGATTAAACAAAGTTATTTTCCATTTCCTAAGTATACTCAAGAGACACTATTTTAATCAGAAGATTATTTTTATTCAACATTTTGAATGTATACAAATACTTGTAGACTTACACCTAATCTTAATAGATCTACAAAAAAGTGAAAAAGAGTGTTGATTTAACAAAAAAAATGTGAAGTGTTTCTCAACATTGTAGCATATATACATCTTCCAAAAAAATTTCAAACGTGGTGGTCGTAAGAAGGTCGGAATGGGGAATGCTGTTAACATATAGCGATCGCTTAACCCAACCAATGACAGGTCATAAGTCCTGTAAGCGCCTCGACCACCATATTCTGTTCCCAGGAAACAATTTACATATTCGTCTCTATTGAGATACAATTAATCCTTAAAAAATATTTTTATTCCCCTTCAGAATATTATAAGAACATTTTCAGTCGTTTTTACACCGTACAAAAGTAAGTAGGTACCTACTCTTCAAAAGGTAAATCAATTTCGGTATTTTCACAGAGTAATCAGTCGCATTCTGAAAAAAATGTTTTACACACACAGCACATAGCTTTCGTACTTCTGTACTTGTTCTTATAACACGAACTTGCGGTGCATTTTCTTTATAATCTTTAAAAGCGCATAAAGAATAATTATCTTGTCGACAATTCATTAACTAAGGAACCCTTATACACCTCCGGAGTATTTTAAAATTATAAAGGAATGCAGCAAATCGTCAAGGGCCATATTTTTTTCAATCAATGGTAAGCTTCTCGTATCGAGAATTATGGAGAATGTTTTATCCGTTACATTAATTTATTTTCCAAAGCGATCCAACGTTTATCATTTAAAATCGTCGGTTTGAACTCATTTTTTGTGCTAAAACTAGATGCAAAAGGTGTACACTGCATTTACAAAACGCATCAATTACATTTTATTTACTTAAACTGCATCTGAACAATGATACCAATTCAGGCCCGGATTCAACCGTTTTTACAGTTATTCAAAAAATGTATACAAAATAAATACTTAACTTTCAATTCAAACAGTTTTCAAGGAACGAGTTTTGATACCCCCCTATTAAAACCATTCATTGGGTTTTGACTGAGCTACCAGAAAAATATCTAGGATATGAATAAACAAAAATAATTAAATATCAAATGTATCGAAAATCTAACGCATTGCTGTTGACATGTAAACTAAAAGGTCTTCTTCTCTTCATCATTAGCTGACTGTCCACTGCTAAATGTAGGCCTCTTCAAATGTTCTCCATTTTTCTCTATCCTGTGCGACTCTCATCCATCTTCTTCCCCGACTGGAAGTGACTGGTCGTCAGCCCACCTTTTTTGGGTCGACAAATCCTCCTTTTTTCTTCCCACGGTCTCCACTTCAAGACTCTGGGTGCCTATCTCTCTGTTCCCTGTCTGGTGACATGTCCTGACCATTTCCACTTAAGTTTGTCAACACGATTCATAATATCGAAAAGTTTTGTTAGGCGTCTGATTTCGGTATTGGGAATTTTGTCCCTCAGACCAATGCCAAGCATTTGTCTCTTCTTTGGCTATGAATACCACAGTTTCCAATCCATATGTAATCATCGGAAAGATGCATGTCTCATAGACTTTTTTTATGATTTATGGGAATGTCTTTGGCCTTTAGTATATGATCTCGTTTTTAAAACGCTCATTATGTAAATATGTTAAAATAATACGTTATACATAATATTCTTATAAGTTAAAAAAACTGCTTTAATATCTTACCCTCGAAAAAGGTTAGTTACTCGTAGTTAGAAAGTTTCAATCCTGGGATTGGTTTGCAGCAATTTCTTCTATTCTTCTCTTCCATTCTTCCCTGTCTTGTGCGGCTCTTTTGAAAACTGCATATGATGAGCAGGGCACGTCCACCAACAGGTCCTCCAGGTACTCTCGGCGTAGGCGTCCCCTAGAGTTTGTCCCCTCGGTCATATCCTCCATTATGGCATGCAAGAGACCTTCTTGACGTATTACATGGCCGATCCATCTTGCACGCTAAAAGAGACTATTAATTACAGAAAAAAGCACTGCACTCAACATAGCTGGAGATGCAACAAGGAAGACCCATTGCTCAAATATCTTCAATCTGAATTCGTGCAATTCGGCATGGCAAATTTGGGCGACAGATCGCATTAATTAGCCGCCCGGTATACCGCCGCCGGCGCGGCGGCGCGAGGGGCAGCGGTCCCTGGCACGACATTTATTGCTGAATATGTTACCGTTTTGCCCTTCCAAGCCCTGAAGGTACTCGAATATCACATAGACGGGGCAGAACTGAGATCCCCAGTACCTTTTAAATATTCTAAATAACTTACACACCTTTATATTTTCTACACTTATTATAAAGACAATCAAAATAATACGGTATTATTTATATATTATAATAAAAAGAATAAATATCCAACATCATCTAAAAAGAACTTTAAGATAATCGAGCTGTACTATGGCATTGAAATATATTCTTGTTAATTAAATTAAAAATATATTAACACAAACTAATGGTATGAACAAGATTTATTTCAGCTGAAAGGTTTTTAGAAAAGCTAGCTTAATATTATTGTCCTTACATTTTATAACTAAATCAATGAGATAAAAATGCAAGAATTTTAATAGCAAATAATACAAAATAATACATACAAAGTAAATTTAACGATTGTTTTCTCATTAAACGCAATGCTTTGGACGAAAATCTGCAATCAAAATATGTAATCATAATAATGAAAATTAACTTATTGAAAGCTAAGGCATTAACACTGTAGAATTCCATAGTAATACACTAAGGAAATTGAAAATCACTTGGTTTATCATCCACAAAATATTAAAAAATACGACATTATTCGGAAGATACCTCCATCTTCAGGTGTAAATATATAATAAAACTAAACAATGAAAGACTAATAAAATAAACGCATTTAAAATTCGATAAAATACGGCGAACAATTCATTTAAATTTAAAAATTAACCTGGGCTAATTGTTATAAATACAAATATTTTTTTATCAATAAGAACTAATAAATAATATTAAACAATAATAATAAAATGGCAACATAAAATTGTAATTTAGAAAAAACATACATTTGAAAAGAAATATTTTAATTAAAAATTAATAAATGATTAATTTGCATATAATTGGGAATGGGAGCTTGGGAGACTAAAAGTAGACCAATTATTTAAAGAGAAAGGAGTAAAAGGAGGATTCTGATTATAAATTATGTTTTCACCCAATTTCACTGACTTGACGAGTGAAATATTCATCCCCTTGTAAATGTATGGTTCCTTTGTATTGTATCGAATTATAAATGCGTTTGTTTATACTAGTCTTTCTTTGTTTAGATTTTATTATATATTTACACCTGAAGATGGAGGTATATAGGATAATAAACTTCAATTTCCTAGGTGTATTATAATGATAATTCATTTATATAATATAAATTAAAATTTAATCAACATAGTCTTGGAGAATCTTAAGATAATTCATTATTACATGTCATTTAAATATTTTTTGCTTTGTAGATTAAATATACAGTATAGTATAGTATATAATTCACCGTATCCTGTGAGCCCAAGTCCCATACCGGGATGTAGCGCCGAGAAGTATTATAGTGGAAGAAGTAGAAGTATATTTTGCTCGCTTATATTTATTAAAACTAACACAAACCCACGAAAAGCCATGATTGTTGATCTAAAACCAGTTTAATTAGTAATGCATTTTTGAAGAGATTAGAAAATTTTTGATTTCATACATTACATGGGTTTTCGCAAAAGATTTCAGAAATAACATCAGTTTATGCACTGCTCCTCTTATTTTCCCCTCAGGAAAAGACTTTTTTTTATAAATACAATCCCAACCCTAAATGGTCTTCCATTCCTTGACAATAATGTAAGACTTTATCATAAACCCTAAATCCCCCCTCGCCCTCTTTCGGAGGGACACTCCGGGTCATACATTTAGCCACATCATAAAACAACTACTAAAATCACATTCCAACAATGTTTCCTACAGACGTAAGAGGAATAGCCATTAGAGCTGAGCCAAGTAATTTTTTGCGTAAAATAAAATTGGTAATTATTTTCTCAAATTTAAGTACTCATTTTTTTAACCCTCAAAACCAAGCTTACTTGCAAACTAAAGATATTGATATAGCGCCCAGTACTGACTCGTTCGGCGAACTAAAGAATACAACATTTAATGATTTGGGTGGTTAAACAGCAATACGTACGCCGATTCACGTACATCGTAAAGAAAGCCCAGGAATGTCCGGGCGAAGATTGCGCGTTCGATCCGCCGAAAAAATTACGAAGAACACATTTCAAAAATTCGATCATCTCGTCCTCTTAAATCACAATTAAACATGTCAAGGGGTGTCATAAAAATACTTGACTCTCCATTTTGTTTGTCGATTCGTTATGTCTGTGACAGACAACTGGTTTGGAATATAGGTTAATCAAAGCGAGATAATTAAGGGTCGCTACATTTTTGGATTTATTAGGTTGGCGCATATTTTAATTGACAGTTAAAAGTTATGTTTTCGATTTAAAAAGTTCATTTGGGATTTATTGCTGACAACGAATATTAGAGCATTTATATCGGCCAATAAACTTTATACCCGTATTACCGTGGGTATAGGGAGGGGAATCGGAACACCAAATTCTGTGAAAAAATGTATCCTTCTGTACATTCTTCTTTGTACGTTAAAATGAGTGCTCCAGAACATTTAATTTATTCATGTCATAACATTCATTTGTTTCATACACTTAGGTAGTTTAAATCAACTTAATGCATTACTAAATATAAATCATGACGCCCTAGTTTGTCTTGTTCGTTTTCCTGACAGATTTATTCGATATTCAAATATATTATACAATCATAATTTTATATATTTCCAGTAGCATACTTTAGTAGTCCCATGATCCTCCTCCTTTCAATGAGTTTAAACTAATTTGTATACATTTTAGTGGGGATTAATTGTTTATTTACAGATGATTGAAAAAATGTTTATATACGACTATATCATATAATAATTATAGAAAAGAGGACAGCACACGTTTTCTAGAATGATTGTGTATAATTAATGTATTTCGATATTAAAAATATTCTATATTTATAAAATTATATTTTGTTACATTCCACATCATCTAGTTGTAACTAGCTTAAATGGCTAGTTAAAATCTTCTGATACATTATCAAAATAATATGTACGTTGTACAAAGTGGTGGTACTCCCATAGAAGCCCAGAAGCCCAGAAGCCCTGCTTGCGTAAGTAATTTTGAATCAAAACCACTTCTGGCTTACAGAGGTTCAGCTCTTGTGGCTTTTCCTCTTTCGTCTGATGGGAACATTGTTGGAAGGTGATTTGTTGGGTCGTTTGTTTATGCGGGGGCATAATTACTTAGATTTGGGGTTTGGAATCAAAATTTCTTACGCAATCTGAGCTTCTGGGCTTCTATGGGAGTACCGCCACTGGTTGTACATAATTAAACAAAATGTTTGATATAAATATTTTTTTATATTAATAACATTTAAATATGTATTATGTTTATGACCTACTTTATTTCTTACTGCCTTATTTTAGACCGGCCATCTGCAGGGCACATTACCACGGAATGAATGGTGATGCTGTTTAATTTCCATTATAAAAAAAATTCATTTCGTAGCCATTTTATTTAGACAAGCATGTGCATAAATACATCACAATTGCGCGATTGTAATTAAATAATGCGTCAGTCGTTCATTTTTATGTCCAGAAACTAGTTAATTTCTCGATTATATACACCGGTATTCAAAAGACACACTGCCGCAGTCAGATTTCATCGTCAATATTCTCGGCTTATTTATTTGCCACACGCTGTTTTTAAATAGCATTGTTCGATCTAAGAAGCCACACCTTTGCCTTAATATATGTATTGGACATAATACAACTTTAGTTTTTCTAGTCAATGAAAGTAGATGTGTGCACTTTGACATTAAAGAATGTGTCGAATCCGCATTTAAAAACTCGTTAAGATCTTAGCTTCCTCGTAAACATCAAAAATGATATCTTACAGAGGTCAAAAAGGTCGACAGGTTTACATATAAAGAAACGTTTATTTAGATTTCCTCAAACGATTTTACTAAGAGCTTTCATTATTTGTACCGTTTCGAAGAAGCTTCAATGCCTGCTTTACTAAAAACATTCGTTCTCTAACCAACATAAAAATGTATCATAGTTTTTTATTTACTTCCTTGTAGAATTTCGATCAAGAATACTTTAGCAAAATACGATCCTGTGTTCTGTTTGATTAGACACTAAACACAAATATTTCCTAAAAATACATACGCTTTAACGGTTTATCTATATCACATTTGACACTTACAAAATTTTATATGAATTCTCCACAATAGTTAAAATATTCAATTATATTCTCAATGATTATATGTATTATATTTATTTTTATTTTGTTGAATCGCTCTTTACATCATGATGTGAAAGGTAGATAATCTATCGCCATTTTATTGTCACGTAAATTCTACAACAGATCCAAGACAGTGTGACAATCACACTGCCCTCGCCCTCGCCGGGAATCGAACCCGGAACCTTCGGGGTGGCAATCAATGCACTTACCACTTGGCCACGAAGGTCGTCGTATTTACTATAACCGTTATTTTGTTCATTATACTTACTACCATATGTGTACATCAGGGTTGTCAAACTCGCGGCCCGCAACGAATATTTTAGCGGCCCGCCCAATATATCGGCATACCGACGCAGAATAAAAATAAGATCGGAAGAATTCGCTAAAGATTTTTTTTAATTATACTCTTTTTTTGCTATTATTAAACAAAATGCGTACATTTATTCTGAATATTCCACAATTAGGTATTGAAGCATAAATAATATCTAAAATATTTCAAATGTTAGGTTTTATTTAAATACACGAAAATTCGCATATGAAATTGTTTCCATTTTTGGAAGTACTTATCGGTGGGAGGAATTATTTTCAGTTATGAAAGGAAAAAAAGTCTCCTGTTAGACACAGTATTAATGACGCTCATCTAGGGTAGGTTTTGAAAGTAATCGTTGCGAACAAAATTTCTCCCGAAATAGAAAAGATAGTAGCAGAGAAGAGATGTCAAGTGTCAATACGTTAACATAACATTTGTCTTGTTCTTTTATATATGTTTATTATAATGTTTTATTCGAAATAAGCCTACGTTTCTATGAATACAGTTTTTTTTCTGCGGCCCTCATTATGTTAAACCTTGTTTGTTTGGCCCAAGTTGGCCTTTGAGTTTGACACCCTTGACACCCTTGAGTTTGACACCCCAGCGTAGAACTAAGAATCACGAACATTTTAATATCCATAAACAACATATATTACTAACAGTGTTCTTCTACCGACCCTAATGTATGGAAGCGAAGCATGGAACTAGCAAAAGAAGGATGAAAGTAGAATAAATGCAGTAGAAATGAGATCTTTCAGGCGAATGTGTAGATACTTTGTGTATGATAGAGTGTCGAATGAAAATATAAGAAGTGAATGCGGTTCGAATGATGGTGTTATGAACAAAATAATGAAAGGATCATTAAGATGGTTTGGACATATGAAAAGAATAAATGAAGAAAGAATGGTAAAAAAATATATGTTAACAATGTAAATGGAACCAGAAATAGAGGAAGACCGAGGAAAACGTGGCACGATCAAATAAATCAAATATGGAATGTCGGCTATGTGAGGAGTCAAAGAAATCGACGCGCGTGCGTGACACTATGTATGAATGTTGAGGAAACGAGAGGAATATGTCAGGAAAGAAAAGTGTGGCAGTCCATTATTTCTGCCTACCCGTTCGGGGAGACGGCGTGATGGTTAGTTAGTTGTTTTTTTTTACATATTATATAACATTTTTTTTACATAACTTTATGTTGCGGATTCATTGAACAGTGTTTCTTTTTTTTTTAATTTTGTACACAGCACCAACTTTATTAAAAAACAACAAACATGTTCGAATCTACAAGACATGCGTACGTCCTATAATGGCATATGGAATAGAAACGAGAGCTGACACCATCAGAACAAAAAATCTCCTAAGAACCACAGAAATGAAGACTCTCCGATCCGTTGCAGGAACGATACTCCGAGACAGAATAAGAAATTCTGAAAGAAGAAAGATCTGCAATGTAGAAGATGTCGTGCGATAGGGAAGACTGAAAAGACGCTACTGGAGAGATAATGTGGAAAGACCATGTTCTGAAAGAGTGATAAATATTGCCGCAAATAAAGTACCAACAGGAAATCGACCTACAGGAAGACCACCTAAAAATGGCGGGACAGTTGGACATCTGCATCCCAGGAACAGGCTCCGAGAAAAAACAGGACACAGTCCTAAATAAAGCAGAAGAAGAAGAAGAACAAACATGTTTCGTAAACAGAAGCCCTTTATCAGTGATAAAAATATTATAAATATTTTTAAAACATTTTATATGAATGTTGTCAGTTTTCACAAATCTGTCAAAACTGACCACACTAATGATTTTCTTTAAAAATGTATTACTGATGAAGGGCTTCTGTGTCCGAAACATGTTTGTTGTTTGTAATTTTTAATTTTTTAATAAAGTTGATGTTGTGCACAAAGATATTATATATTTGAAAAACGCACCTATCTATTGAAACTACTAGTTTCCAATTACTCGTCGCGATTTTTTCGACTAATCGGTTGAGAGGTGTGAAAGATATATGTTTATTATCCCGCCCAACAATGCTGTTTTTCTCCGATACTTTTTGATTACAATACAAAATTTATGACACCTGTTTACCGATTTTAAAACCAATAAAGACACGCGAGCTGCTTCCCGGCATACAATGGCAATAAAACAACAAAAGAGACCCAGACGACCAGTGATACTTAATCAAGAAATAAATAATTTATAAACAGAGAAAAAATTCTGGCCTCGTCGCATCTTACAGTCATAGGCAGTAGGTGTGGAATGACTCGAGTAGGTCATTCAACATCACTACCTAGAAATAAATGTAATATAAAATATTTGTAGAACTAGTAGAAAAACTTTATATAAAAAAGCGAAAACCCTTATGTTGTCAAGAAAGAGTACAAGAATATTTTGAATACAAGAGAGTGAGAGAGGAATGCTTCGATTCTTTCCGAAAGTAATTCAAAGAGCACAAAATGCACATACCCGAGAATGTTTCTGGATTATTTTGAAATTTCTTCTGATTATTGTTAAATGACAGTAGCGTAGAAAACAAAAGGAAAATAATTTGTAATTCTTAATAGTGAAAATTTTAATATTTGTGAAAAATGATTTCCATTAAAAGTTAAACCTTATTGATTACATAATAATTCAATAAAACTATGTTTTTTAACTACTTCCACTTTGCCAGGCTCTGCCAGAACAGGACAGACGACCGATACCAGCGAGCCTGGCGAAACCGGTCGCTGTATAAATAAAGACAAAAGTGGAAATAGTTTAAAAAAAAAACGTCGTTTTATTTAATTATTATTTAAAATGAACTTCCATCGAGAGATTTCAGTAAAATCATTTGATTATCTAATTGATTACGACTGATTACGATTTTACAGTGAAACAAAATTTTTAATGGGTAGAAAATCTTTACTTCCGTGAATATTTCATGGGTTGCAACTAGTAATATTATATATAATAATATATTATATTAATTTATCACTATTAATACAATATTAAATTGGAATTATCATTGAGTGAATAATATTTTCAATAAAATCCTTTCCCTTAACTACAGCTCCATAACTGTTATGACCTTTCCAAATTCACACTTCATTCCAAGTTGTTGAACGTAATGAAGTCGGTGGTGTGAAATTAATAGTTGAGCAACGAGTGTCTTTAAAACAGCTTTATTGCTGCTTCTCATGTCATGGTATCAACACAACACTTTTGGAGGATGAACCCGTTCATGGAGAAGGATTGAAAAGAAAGTCAATTAATTTATTTCCTTATCAATATTAACAGTAAATTAAAAGTGTGAAACACTGTGATCAAAAAAACCTCACATTGTCTCAGAGATACGTTAGTAAGTGACCTTTCATAACAGGGATGGTGAACCTTTTTTAGCCTGAGTGCCAAAAAATGTTTTTTCTTCAATATAATAATATGTCGCGTGCCACATGCCATGGAAATAAAAATGCATCAAATGTTTGCGTAACTTCAGATTTTTATTAATAAACAAAGCATTAATACATCGCAAAAAATGTTAAGTACTTATTAATGGCAAAATAAAAATAAAAATAAAAAATAGATATAATCAAAAAAAAATGCAGAACCCTCAAAACTTCATTATTAGTGAGATTTTTGTTGTTGGATGCTAGATGCCATTTTTTTTTATCGGGTTCATAGCTGGTAGCTTTCAATAGAATACCAGCAGTAGTACTTTTGCCTGTAAGTCTACTTCTTATGTCTGATTTAATAAAGTTCAATGAAGAAAATAATGATTTACAGGAATAAGTCGACGAAAACATTGTTAAAATGCCCACTGCTATTTTTTAAGACAAGAAAAAGTTTCCGGGATGGATTACCATTTGTAAGTACTTCGTTTTCGGCATTCCTCTGGACTGGTCCTACGAATCGATCTCGCTCAATTTCCTGAATTTTTTTTAATTTTCTTTTACTCTTTCTAAAACTTTTTTGATTTTTTTTTGTATAATCACATTTATTTTTTTCTCTTCATTCGCGTGCCATACAAAATCGTCTCGCGTGCCACTTATGGCACACGTGCCATAGGTTCGCCATCCCTGTATCATAACAACGGTCATGGATGATTTTGCATTGTTCGCCTTGAACATTTTTTTTAAATATGGAGCAAAAATTGCCACTACCTGCGGCACTATCTTTATTTTCAAAGAAAAGAGAGCAAATGATCCATTTAAATTTTATGCATCACCATTCACTACAGTTCCTGGTATTATATATTTATTATGTTTTACCTGTTCTCAATAGATGCCTTAAACTACAATATAAAAAATGTTTGTATTGTCTTTTGAGAAAATAAACTGATATGATTTGATTTGTTTTGATTTGATTTAACTGGTTGTAATTATCGATGATGAACTACTCTTAATTTCTTCGTAGCTCTATTCAAGCAAATGACGACATTCGTGCCACAGTGGTAAGAGTTCTGACCGTCATGACGAAGATCGCGATTCCCAGCGATAGTCTATCATCATTATATAACGAAAAACTGTATTCCTATTTCAGATTAAATGTGTCACATGATCATTCCGGAAAACGGTCAGAAATATACAATACAGCATCCATCACATCTGAAGAGGTGGTGACGGCAAAACTGATAACGTACGGAGCATTTACTCCTGTTACTCCCATGCTGTTATGGCGGTCAGCCATCTTCAAACAAACAATGGACACTTAGCATTCAATATGGCATTTTTACATTTATATCTATATCGTTGGGCGGATCGCGGGCTTATCGTTTGATGGTGTCAAATTTAAAATATTATTACGTCTCGGGTTATGGGAAAATGCAAAACAATGAGAGAAGAATATTCCTAGTCGCATACTCGTTATCATGCAATGTACGTCACGTCATTAATTGACAGTTTTAATCATTCAAATTTTTTAATGTAACATCTTCATATTAGTAAAATTGATAATTAATTATTGTATACCTACACCTGAATGTAACAGCGCGAAAGAGCTTGCGCACCGTGGGAGTAGGATCATGCGATGGTAGAACAAATAAATAAGTCAAATGCCGAACAGAACAGACAAGGCTTGTATTAAAAAAATCAAAGATTTTTTAGTCAAATAATATAGATCTAAAGCTCTGAAAGTTACTTGCCAAAGTATGTGTTCGGCTGCGTCTTGATATTTAGCTGTGGGACATTTTGCCTAACCAAAATGGAAACAAATAGAAAAAAGGCATTTGAGATGTGGAGTTACAGAAGACTGTTTGGGATTTCCTTGAGAAACCACGTCACGAATGACAAAGTTCTTAATATAATCGAAGGAGATAGACAACTTAAACTATCTAAGAGAGGCGGAATCAATGGATTATGCACCATGAAAGTCTCCTATACGACATACACGTGATATTAGGAATGGGTAAGGGCACAAATTGGAGAGGACGCTCTTGTTAGGAGTATTTCAATGACACGAACTATGTCTCATATGCTGAGTTTAACGAAATCAGTCTAGACAAATTAATGTAAAAATAAACGATAGTAATTAGTTTTAGACTTATTCTCTTATTCTTCTCTCGGTGTCATGTTAGGTACCCGGACAAATTGTTTGACAATCACTTGAGAGTATGCATCTCTTTGCCTGGCAGCTCTAAAGAGCTTCTCAAAGTTTTTTTATCCAGTTCAGACCCGCGTTTATTTGCGGAACAAAAAAAAGTTAATACAGTTTGTTACGGAGCCAGGAGATTTGACTCATCTTATCACCTCATCATTAACTACGTTTTCTACTAGTTTTTTTAAATATTTTATGTGACGATTTTGCGAATCTTAACAAAATACAAATGCATTAACTATAATAATTACATTAAATAATAAATGAATTTAATATGCATTGTTTATCAATGCATGGGTTAGGTGGTAGATATTTTCTCTATGCTGTAAAAAAGGAAAAATCTATCAATCAACGTTAAGAAAATTACATTAAATTGTATATACATTTTTGATCCTATAGGAACCGTTTTCTTCATTATGTCAATGGCAAGGCGTTTACTCTCATTACTGATCACTCTCTTGCTTTTATAGTGAGAGTTTTCACCTATTTGCATCGTTTCCAGAGGCGCCGGGTGTTACGTTTATAGTAGCACAACACTTGGGGGTACCTTTCTTGGCCCCATGGAAGCATTATGTATAGCGTTATTTTATTATTTCATTTAAGACCAAACATATTTTAAAACAAAAGTTATAAAATCGTTTATTACACAACATACTTAAAAAAGTAGTTATTTTTGTCTCTATACAAAATTGTAATATACGTACATTGAAACAATCATCCCCAAGAATTTATATGCACTTCTTCGCATTCCGAAATGCATACCAAGTCAACGCCTTATAGTCTGCAGTTTCTATATTTATATTATTTGTCACACTATTTCAAAAGGGCATGTATCCTCTTCTACCCGTCCACTGACAATATCTTAATGTTTTCAAGTCGTGAATACAATTTTCACGCCACATTATAACCCTGCAGGTACGAATGATTTGACTTTGACAACTGTAATATTTATAGATTTTTGTTATTTAATAAGACAGAATATATAATACATTGTTTTGGTGAAACGCCATGATACTTCAATGTTATAAAATGTTTACACTTAAAACACTGTTATTACGTATCTCGATTTATTTACATGCAGTAAAGATCAAACAAGTTTTGAGGACTTCCGAGATGAAGATACTGAGGACGATACTGAGGAAGATGCGGAGCAAAAAGGGGACTGGTACTGGTACTGGACTCGTCCTCGTGGAAGACCTCCTAAAAGATAGAACTCTACCTCACAGGAGGAGCACACTCTGGAGAACAGACCACCTAGGTCTTCAACAAGGAAGAAGGAGAAGAAGTGATACCTTAAAACAATGCTTAAAATTTAAACATTTTATAAAACAGATACATATAATTTTGGTTTATTTATTGGCACTCGTAATCAATGAATACTTTGATAACACATTAATAAGTTCGCTGCATTTTTTTTTACATTAAATAAAGTTTTTAATTGTCACGCTATGCTAACTTTTGCGAAACTTATATAAAATTTACACTTTCGTCAATATTATTTAACAAATATATATTTTAACTCTATCCGTGAGCTGGGTTCATTGTATTATACATTTAAAAAATATTGTATTAAAAAAGAAATATGAATTAAAGCAAATAAAGCTTTTCTGTAACAACATTACACACGATAAAACTTTTTGTTACTTCCTTATATTAAAACTGTTTTTTTTTTGTTGAAATATATGAAAATTCAATTGATCTCAAAAGAGTTTTTACTCGTAATTGTATCTTTCTTGGTTGCGATTTTTAAACTGACGAAGGGAAAAAATCCTCCGTAATATTATTTTTTAAGGTGAATAACCCTTTGGGTTCATTCTTTAGGTTAATTCCTTTATTCCTTTGGGTCAGCTACCGCCCCCATGGAAGACTCCTGGAAAGAGGTACCGCCCCTGTTATAAACCTATGAATTAAAACACAAAGTAAAGGCGAATACAGAAAAACAAAATCTTTAATATTATGTCTACAAAAAGGTATTTTAAGATACCGTTGTTGCAGGGTTGAATATGAAATCATTTACCGACAGATATGAAGCGCGAGTGAGGCGAGAGGTTTTATTTGCTTTTCGTGTAATTTCCCTATTTTAAATATTCAATATGACCGGATCACGCGAAGGGGACCCAATAAAGTGACAATCGGCGCCCATCATGCGCGCCTTAGGCTCTATAATGTGTGTAGCTTATTTTTACCTGGGATTCGTTAAGTAGCAGTCGGGCCCAACGATATTTTAACAGAATCCAATTGGGGATATTACGTATGCTAATGAAAAACATTTGAAGGTAGAGCGATCCGAGATGGTTTTGTTTACCGTAAATGCTTGTTACGGAGATATTGATAAGAGGAGGGTGTGAAACAAATGTTGCCATTCATAAAGTGTTGCTCTAATGCGCCTAGAAAATTTAACAAAACTCGGTTTTAATTTCATGAGATTTATTCTTATTTATTGTTTCTTGAACTCCATATTAAACTATTAATACGAATGAAAACAACTGTTTTGTAGAATTTTATTATATTTTATGGGAATGAAATATTTGACTTCCTAAGGCTTGAAAATGTATTCACCCTTTCATATCATTTCATAAATTTGACCAAATTCTTCAAATGTATAATATTATAATATTTTTATAAGGCATTATCATTTGATAATGCCTAAAAAAGGCGAAACATGTCATTCCTATTAACAATTATATTATAAAACTTCAAGAAAATACACGTTTTCATTCGTACTAATAAGACTTATACTTTATAAGAAATTAAATCAAAATATACAAAACCCGCTTTTACTCGTATATCTATCGTAAATACACAATAATCGTTCGCAAAATAAATACAACTTGGAGTAAACGGTATTATTAATAAAATACAGATTTGATAAAATCATACGTTTTCTTGAAGTTTCATTATATTTTATGAGAGTGACATGTTTCACCTTTCATGGGCATTATTATTACGTATCAAGATTTAAAAGCGTTTCTGTGTTTATTTATACCCGATTTAACGAAGCAGAATAAACATATCATTATTATTTTTCAAAGCTTCTAGGCAACGGGCGATCTCATCAACATTAAATATATATATATTTTTTTAATATATAATATCGTTACTATGTTTATAATTATTCGGATTTTTTTATACAATCCTTCAAGTGATTTGAATGTTTATATAGTAGTGAAGTGTCTGAGTTATATCCAGAATAGAATCTTTGTTCCTGGATTTAAAACTAAGCATTTATTTAAAGAAAACTATGGGGTTTGTTTAGTCATTAAACATAAATTTTAAATACGTTTAAAATTTTTATAAATAAAAAATTATCAAAATAATGGTAAACATTGTAATATAAATCTTATCATAAACTAACAATAAACCTTAAATTTTACTGTACTTACTTACTGTACTGTAAAGATCCCCTGTAAGTCGAAACGCATAGATTACGAAAAGTCATGCAACTTACAAACCTATTGTTTGAAACTTGCGTGATACATACTTGGTTAAATTCTACATTTTTATTTTATTATTTATTATTTTAACTTACAATAATTGCGTATTATACGACATAATCAGCCTCAAGGGACTCGTCCTTGTTAAAAAACTCCAATAAAATGGAAGGACAGCTGGGAATCTACTTCACAGGGGGACCAACTCTCTGGAGAACAGACTACATAGGTCTATAGCAAGGAAGAAAATGAAATAAATATACAGTAAATATATAAAAACAAGGACATAGTTTTACGTCAAGGCCATCAGTTAATGAATTAAATGTACTTTTCGAATATTAAAAATATACGCTGCCTGAATAACATAAATGACACACCCTTCTCTGGACTTGAATAATGAGAATGCAAGGACTTTTAAACATCAAATGCCTTGAGTTTGAAGGTTATGCAGCAAGCAAATACCTTTACGGTAAGCTCGGAAGACGCTGCGAAAGCAATTCATCCCATGCCAATTTAAAACAATAGACCATTATAATATCGAACAGTCTTTGAATATCAACAGAGTTCGTGATCGGCTGGATGGGAGATAACAAATAATGTAAAACATCTCTAAGAGGCTTAATGACTGCTTAGATTGTGTGTAATCGACACTCGATTGTGGGCGATAGTCTCAGCAGCCTATTCACTCCGTGTGACATTTAGGTGATCTTACAAAAATTCACATTAAGAACCCAATTAATCCGAAGTTACGATGTTGATTGTAGAATCAGTTTATTTATTCGACGTCTGTGAACGATTCTGATCACGCTCCGAGCTAGATTTAGGAAGGTAACACGCTCGATTGATGGTGGTTTAGGATGTATACTAAAATAACGTTACCCAGTATACCTATACCTATGTCTACAGTGTATTATATAACGACTTCACGGTGTTCAAGGATTCTAATTTCATCATTCTGCCATTAAAATATATTCGTTTAATTAACGTGTATTGTAGTTTTAGATTTGTTATTTATTGCGGTTTGTGTACTACAAACAGGATATAACAATTTTCTCAATTGTAAATACATCTGCTATAATGATTTGTTTACAATTAATTTAAATTCTAATTTCGAAAATAAAATTCAAAATATTATACTTGCTATATGTTTATTTTTTTTTTACTTTGTACACAAAACACAATTTATTACAAAAATTAAAATTAAAAAACAAACAGCTTTCGGATGCAGAAGCCCTTCATTAGTGATATATGATAAATATTATATAAATATTACAAATATTTTTTTTTCAGTTTTGACAGATATTAAAAAAATATATATTTCCATTTGTTACACCACAAATTAAGTAATTCAAGAGCAAGTGTAATATTACCATAAGTCTATATAAAATTGTGTAATTTAGTTTAATAAAGTAGTATTTTTTTCTTAACTTAATTATATCTAAGACTACTTTTGTGACCGTCGTACATTGGTGGACTTATTTGTCGATGTTAATTGTTGAATTATTAATAAAAAAATAAAAATTAGTGTCCAAATAAATTTAATTAAATATTCATATATATTTTATGTGACCATTAGATTCAAGAACTACTTGACAATTTTCGTTGAAAATTGTTAGGCTTGTTTTAATTAATTCCTATAGTGTTAAGAGAGCA
The DNA here is from genome assembly GCA_022606425.2 of Lepidostoma basale. Lineage (NCBI taxonomy): Eukaryota > Metazoa > Arthropoda > Insecta > Trichoptera > Lepidostomatidae > Lepidostoma > Lepidostoma basale. The sequence goes on along the minus strand of JAHDVF020001396.1, from coordinate 18,513 downwards.
TTTAAATGAATACCAATTTTCATGGTAGCCCTTTCGACCAGCAATTAAAATGATGCTCCCAGATCGTTGAAGTATATTCAGAGTAACAACGATGAACACTGGCATACTCGTGATCTTAAGAATTAGATTTTATTGCTGCTTAAGACAGTGATCGTCATTAAATTTTATTTTAAAACATTCTTAATATTATATTTTTATACATTTTTAACATGGAGTTTTACATCAGTGTACACAAATTAATAAATAAAAATCTTTGCTTATATTTGCCTACTATTATAAGTACGTATATTTTTATATAAGCATAGATTATTTAAACCTATTGTATTTGTTACTTTTTTATTTAAGCAAAAAAATAATACATATTAATAATAAATTTTTCTTTCTTCTGATTATTTTACAATTTTTCCATAATTCCTCTTTTTATTTTGTTGAATCGCTCTATACATCATTACAGAGCGAGCCAAATCGACGTTAAGGGTATAGCTATTATATTGATTCCCATGTCACGTGATGGGTAGCTAATTAATCGTCATTTATTGTCATATGAATTCTACACCAGACCAAAGATAGTGTGATATTCACACTGTCATCGCTGGGAATCGAATCCGGGACCTTCAGTGTGCAATCATAGCACTTGCCACTGGGCCACACAAGTCATCGTTTTTGTGCTTTACGAGCTACTATTTGATGTTGGGGAGCCAAAACTTTTACCTGAATGATGGCAGTGAGCTGCCGAAACCGGTCGAAGACAAAATGTCGAGAATTCGCCGTCAAAAAGATTTTATACAAAAAAAAAAAAAACATTATTTTTTTAATCCTTTTAGCTTTATTTTACTGCGCTTTATTAAAGCTCAGTTTTGGGAGTAACTAAGTAAGCTTTCATGGAAACGGCTCAATGTTTAGTTACTTACTTATAAAGAATTTCATGTGTATCCGTATACATGCAATATAAAACAAATTTATTACGTTGTTGGTGTGTCTCCGTAAGCCCATTCGCCATAACCGTTTACTTCGTACCTCCATACACATTATTACGTTCGTTATGTACTGATATTACGATAATAATATTATGTTATTAAGTGTATCACTATTCGGGGATTGTGGGCGATACATTTGACTTACCATATGAAAGAGATTACGACCGTTATTTATAGGATTAAAAGAGTTTTGGATAACTTACAAAAAATATAAACCTAATATATATATGCATTAAGCTCATTAAATGTTAAGAAATTTAGTATTATTACATGTACGAGTCGTAATATTCATAGCTTAAATAGAACAATATTATATACAATATAATACAATATATAAAAAATGTTATCTAATATGTTATAACTAATATTATATTTATATATAAGTATTATAAGTTATATTTATATTATTTAATAATAATATTTGAATAATTAATATGAATGAAAACGTTTCTTAAAGTTTTATCTTGTAATATAGAATATGTTTCTATAAAGTTTTATATGAAAATGACATATTGACATTTGATGAGGCATTACCAAATATCTATTTTATTACAAAAATCTAAAATTGAAATTTTAATATCCAAAACATCTGATAATGGAAAAAGTAAATACTTCAAGAGGCGTTTAATGCGGTTTATTATTTTCAAAGGGACAGAAAAAATTAAAATTACCAATAAGAATTCACAATAATAGTTTAGTAATCTATTTAGTTTTTTTAGTAATCAATTATACTTTGTTGATTAGTATGAAAACAGTTTTTTCCTAAAAGTTTTATTATATTTTATGGTAATGAAACGTTCCACCTTACTTAGACAACATCAAATGTAAAATTTGATAATGCCAAAGTATAGCAAAACATGCCATTCCCACAATATTATATATTCAAATAATAAAACTTTTAGAAAACATACATGTAGATATTATATACTTATTTAAACTCATGGGAATGTAATAACTTATATTGTATATTTTGATTGATGAAACTTTACAATAAATCATTTATATAGTTAATACGAATGAAAACATCTGAAAAGTTTCATAATTTTTTAGGTGATTTAAATGTTTCGTCTGTCTAAGGCATGATCAAATGTTATATTTGATATTGACTTAAACAGGCGAAACATGTCATTCACATAAAATTAAATAAAACGTCTAGAATACAGACGTTTTTATTCGTAGATATTAATTATTTGATATCGACTATTATATCATTGTTCAAGAAACATTAAATAATATTTTATATTATAGGCTACCCTATTTCTCAGCGTCAATATTATTAAACATGGGAAATCAACTTCTTTCATATCGAAGGCAAGTTTATTGACGTTTTGATGTTTGTTTATACAGAAATATTAAATAAATAAAAACGTAATAAATAATTATTGGTACAAGGACTTATATTGGACAGCTGCGTGCTCTTTTATGGTAAAAGATAAAAATCGAATTTCAAAAAAAAAGAATTAATTTCAATGCCACCAATCAGAGAAGAAATCACTCCACAAAATCTTAATGTCCATACAACGTTGATAAACATTTGTGCACTTAATCCCCCCACGCAGGTACAGCCAATTACATTAATTAAATTGTATATTCGAAGTGTTCCTCGCTTCTGATTGGCTGTCATTACTTATGCGCGGGATAGTACGCGCATGCGCCCACACCTGAAATATCGCCAACTTTTACACCAATTTTATGCAAGTTTACAACACCAGCGCGTAATTAATTCAGGTAAATACGTAATTACGAGTCCTTGCTTATCGGATTGTTGAGATAATTACATTTATGCTTTTCACACCTCAACAAAGCCAACAATTATTTTAAAACAAACTAATGATTTTATAAATAATTCATATTAACCCCCTAATTCATATTAATTTGACGCAAGGAAACTGATTAAATTACATAATATTGTTTTCAGTGTCCACAATAAACACACAAAAACAATATTTATAAGAAGGAAAACTAACCATCACGCCGTCTCCCCGAAAGGGTAGGTTAATATATATAGATATTTCGTGTATAAGTGAACTGTTTTGGGCAATTTGATTGCTGCCGCACTTTATAATACATAGCGAATTGTGACATTTTCATATTAAAATTAAATAAGTTTTTTCGTTCGTATTAAAAATTTTGACAGGTGCAAAAAAAAATTTTTCATTTGTTCCAATGATGATTTGAATAATTCATTCAATAATATTTTTAAGTTCTTGCTGGTGTTGGTTTGTTTTAAGTGCCTATTTACTGCTTATTTAAAAAAAAAACTGCGGATACATGGAACATAAATGAAATAGACAATATGTTGTGCATCATCTAAAAAGAACATTTTGTGTTAAATTTTTATTATTTTCTTTCATACCATTGTTTTTTATATTATTTTTTGTGGATGTGCGCGGGAGATTCCTATTGGTGGCGATGAGTTCGCAACCCATCACACCTCTCCTGCGGGGCGAAAAGAGAAGGATGGAGGTCCGCATCGGTTAAAGTGCGACAGTCCATTCTTTCTGAGTACCCTTTCAGAGAGACGGCATGATGGTTAGTTAGTTAGTTAGTTAGTTATAAGTTCATGATATAAGTTCATCGTAAATAATGATTTTTTTAAATATGTATTTAGTTAAATTCCACTTATGTATGGCTTGACCGATTTCAACAGCTTTTCTCCCAGAAGATGGCAGCGAGCTGCCGAAATCGGCCGAAGCTCTAAACATAAGTGGAATTTAACTTAATATGTATTTTCTTTTATTTTCAATATTTAAAATTTAACTTAATGTTTGTGTTTATTTATATTACTGTATATATTAGAAGGTTCTTCCATGAGATGAAACGGATTAATTTAATCTCCAGACAAATGTCGATTGCATTGAACATTCAAACTGGTTCACTTTAAGAAACAAATTGGTTTAAACAGCCAGCGTACAGATCTGTGGCACTTGAAAGCCGCGGTTGTCTGGTGGTTGGATGTTATAAAACGCTCTCATTATGCAGTCGTGTCGGGATGCTTTTATTTCGTGTTTAATCTTAAAGAAATACTAATGAGACTTGAATAATTAAAGCTCCCTGCTTTCGGTTTTATATCCATTTTTTATTTATTTTGTAAAATGTTAAAGTTACTAATTGTATTAGTTTAAATTGTACACACAGAAAATGTTTCTAAAAATGTTGCTTTTCAGAGACAAGCTTCAATATCATAAAATGTGTCAACCGTCAAGCCTGTGTAGTTTTTATTATATTTCTTTACATATTAAAATTAGGGGTGAAGGTGAAGATTTTTTGCATTATAGCCATAGAGCTACAAGAGACATGGACTATCAATGAGATTTTGGAGTATTTTAAATCCAAAGAATCTTCTTCTCAAAATGTCATGTCAGGTCCCCCCGATGTTGGCTATCACTCTGGCGTAGGCCTCTCTGTCCTATGCTAACCGGAGCAACTCCCGCAGCCTCCGAATTCCGGTTACCTCGATGTTTTCTAGCCAGGAAATCTTGGTTAGTCATGTATATCCTACTCAAATATTTCTAACTATTCTTCCCCTGTCTACTAACTCTACTGTTTTTTTTCCTAAACCCAACATCTACTCTCTTCCACCCACCAACTGTGTCCCGCCTTCCTTAGACAATTAATTTCAGGATTTTTGCTTTATATTCCTTTACAGATAAGATAATTGTATTGACTGTATTTACCACGTGTTTGTGTTTGTAAGTGCGGGGCATAGAATGGGAAAAAGAGTAGCTTAAATGTGGCCCGGTGTCTCTTTAATATTTGTAAATGAAATAACAATTAATTAATGTCAGTCCCGGATGGACGGGGGACGAGGAACGAGCCTGACGAAAGGGCGTCGCTGCGCCCTATAACAGCATTGGGTAAGCGATAAGTACCCCTTAAGTCTATGCCTATGTCTAGCCAGGACATCTGGGTCATTCACCCTCAATCATCCTTTTCATGATGAGGAAAATTTTATAATGAAGATCGTGTATCAATTTTTCTATTTCAATTCTGTGAAACTCTACGTTAATCAATATCATTGTGGTAATTGAACTTTCGTCACGCACCATTCATTTACACGTAGAGTAATGTAAGTTATTTTTTCTGAATTTATTAAATTTGTTGGTTCTATAAAATTTTCAAAATAATGAATCTGGAAAAGAGACTTTTTCATTCGTATTAATACATTCGTTCTGATACTCATATACGAGTATACATCTGTCTTTTAATTTGTCAAGCACCAATAATAGATACTTCTTCTTCTTCCTTCTTCCTCTTACTTTAGGTCGTATGACCTGTTTGTGACGGTAGGCTGTCCTGGAATGATGATATCCAGCCATCTCTCCATCTCTTTGGCGGCCTTCCTGTTTTTATTTAAATTTTATATATATTTTCCTGTATGATTCGCCAAGTAGATATACATGTGTTATAAGAGAGCTGTAAAAAAAGCTCTTTGTATTGCCAATCGATGTAATGTGTCTTGCGCTAATTTACCTTAAAGGGTTTACCATCTTATTTCAGTAAAATTTATAAGTTACGAAACCTTATTTGTCGGCACATGATATGACATCAAATTGGCATCTGTATTCAGGTGTAATGACGCAAAAATAATGAACAGGATGGCAAAAAGACTTTTTGTACTTGTAATTTTCTACACTTGGAGATAAGTTCTCCTTATTTAAATAAGTAATCTGAAATACAGTTCAAAAGAAAGTGTTATGAACAAAATAATGAAATGGTAATTAGGATGAATAGGACACATGGAAATTATTAATGATATAGAAAGTTTACCGTAAATATGTTAACGGAATAAAAAATATAAGAAGATCAAGGAAAACGTGGAATGATCAAATTAATCAAATATTAAATATCAGTTACGTAAGGAATCAGAAAAATCGACTTGAGTAGATGGTATAATGTATAAATGTTGCGGATTGCCTTAAACGGTAGACAGAAACTATGAACCGCTACACTGTTATTTCTTGACATACTTCTCTCAACTCCTCAATATTCATACATCGTGCCATGCATGCACGTTAATTTTTTCGATTACTTATGTAGCTAACATTTAATACTTGGTTGATTTGATGATAATGTCGACATTTCGACCTTCGTGGCAGAGTGGAAAGAGCTCTGACTTCTATTCCGAAGGTCTCGGGTTCGATTCCTGGTGATGGCAGTGTGATTGTCACATTGTCTTTGGTCTGGTGTAGAATTCACGTGACAATAAAATGGCGATAGATTGGCTACCTATCACATGTCATGAGAATCAATATAATAGCTCAAATAAATTGTATACAGTAATTGGGTTCAATCGACCTGTTTGTATACAAGGAAAAAATAAAAATAATATTACAGAACAATTAATTAAGAGAACTTTTAAAGCAATGATATTCTGTAAATTTTTAAGGATGCAAGAGAAGTGAAGATTGGAGATGATTGGCGTAATGATAAAAGCTATGACTGCTACAGCTAAGGTCCCGGGTTCGATTCCTGGCGATGGAAGTGTGATTCTCACACTTTAGTTATTCTGGTGTAGAATTCAGGTGACAATAAAATATCGATAGATTAGTTACCTATCACATGTCATGAGAATCAATATAATAGCTAAAAACAAATTGTATACAGTAATGGTGTTGCAAACGACCTATTTGAAAAAAAGGTACGTCACTCTAGAAGACAATGGCGGTCTACCATATCTGCCTACCGATGGTAACTTAGAGGCATCAGGCAAGTGACTTCATTATAAGCTGAACATACGACCGTACTGTTTGTTCGCGCCAATTTGCATATATAACACTGCAGGTGAACCCAATCTGCATAGATAGTGAGATCCCATAGTCCACCGGGAATATATCTTAAGTAGGTCTGGTAAGAAATCACAGACTCGTGCACTGCCTATCAGGGCAGCATCTCTCGCAGTTATGTAGATCTTGGAATATTGTATTTGCATTGTGTTAATTTCTTAATCTGAAAGATTTATTATTACAAATATTATTTTATTGAATATTGATGAAAACTTCTGTTTTGTACAAGTTCTATTAGATTATATGTAAAAGACATGTTTTACCTAATTGTGAGATCATCAAATACATATCTATTCATTTTCCAGAGTTAATAAATAAATAAAATAATAATAATATAAATACTTGTAATATTTAGAGCAAACTAGTTTCGCTTGTATCCAAGCTTCATCGAGGCAATAAAAAACACTGTTATTATATTGTCCTGGTGAGGCTTGGGTACAAACGAATCCTCTCCATCCACGGGGAGACGTAAGCCTCACCACCCCCACGCCGTCCCTATCGGTCTCTCGCCAGTCTTCTCCAGACTCTTCCCGTCGTTTGCACAATCTCTCCACCCGGTTGGCTGTCTCCCGACACTTCTCCGACCCAACCACGAATCAAGTTGGCTCCAAATATCCTTACGATTCCATTATTTTTGCCGTACTACCCCTTCGGAGAGACGGCGTGATGGTTAGTTAGTAAGTCAGTTAGAGAAGCCGAACTTCTTTCACAAAATATTTTAGGGAAAATGGTTTATTTATTGTTAAATAAACAATGATGAAAAACATCTTATTATTTAATTAATATTAATGAAACACCTGTTTTCTAAAAGTTACATAATTTTAAAAAATATGGCATAATCCTTAGAGAGGACAAGCAAAAAACATTATATGCTAACTTTAAATTATAGGCGAAAAATACCTTAGAAGGGCGAAACATGTCAATCCAACTAAAATATATAAAAAAAAAACTCCTAGAAGACAGACGTTTTCATTCATATTAAACATTTTACAGTCAATAAAATGTTCCATCATGGCGAAACATGTTATTTTCATAACATTTAATAATAATTATAGAAAACATTTAATTATTATTAAATGAAAGTAGAATAAATGCAGTAGAATTAAGATCTCTTAGACGAATGTGTGGATATTCTGTGTATGATAGAGTGTCGAATGAAAATATAAGAAGTGAATGCGGTGCGAATGATGGTGTCATGAACAAAATAATGAAAGGATCATTAAGATGGTTTGGACATATGAAAAGAATGAATGAAGAAAGATTGGTAAAAAAATTATATGTTAATGATGTAAATGGAACCAGAAATAGAGGAAGACCGAGGAAAACGTGGCACGATCAAATAAATCAAATATTGAATGTCGGCCATGCGAGGAGTCAGAGAAAACGACGCGCGTGCATGACACGATGTATGAATGTTGAGGAATCGAGAGAAATATGTCAGGAAAGAAAGGTGTGGCAGTCCATTCTTTCTGCCTACCCCTTCGGGGAGATGGCGTGATGGTTAGTTAGTTAGTTAGTAGAAAACATATAATTTCATTCGTATTTATAAGTAAATAATTAATCAAATTGTTTAGTGAATTTTTTTTCAGTAATTTAATTAAAAAACGGCTGCACATGTTTCAGAATGACCTTATAATAAATTGAATCTAGAGCCGCCGACGAATTTTAAAGTTAGCCGATACAGAATTCAGTAGTATCTGATCCGTTGTTTCTTATGAGTCCGGCTGGTGAATCCCATTGAATGTGTTTTATCTAAATAACACGGGTGAATTACAGCAGATTGTAAATAAAGTGAGCCGACCCGAGATAGCATCCGCGTCCTCTGCAGCGCTCCGTGTGTTTGGCTGCCGATAAACTAATTTATATACCAGAACAGGGCCTTAATGAGAATAGATCAGATTGAAGGAGTTTTAAATTCTATCACCTAGACTCGGTGCCTCTCCGAGGGTGAGATAATGTGCGCTGGTATAAGTAGGTGAAACGCAGTGATTCTCAAATAAATATTATTAGATATAAAAATATGTTTTTTCTTTATCCAATGTTCTAAGTATTTATTAAACAATAATAAATAGTGCTCTTGTAAAGTGTAATATATCTTAATTTGTCATATTTTGTGCTCCTGTAAATTTGGAGATATTTCGTGTATAAGTGAATTGTTTTGGTCAATTTAATTGTTGCCGAACTTTATAATAGTTAGTTGTGACACGTAATACGATTGTACTGTTTAAATGTTAAAATTATATTAGTTTTTTTCGTTTTTATAAAGAATTTTGACAGGTGTGAAAATAAATTTTTAATTTGTTCCAATGACAATTTGAATAATTTCTTCAATATTATTTTTAAGTTCTTGCTGGTTAAGTGCCTAATTACAGCTAATTTAAAAAACGGTGGATACGTGTAACACAAATTAAATAAACACAAAAGTCCGGATCGTCCATGTCAACATGTGCAACATTGAAAAAAACATAATGTGTTATTACATTATGTGATAAATTAAAAAACAGTGGATACGTGGAACATAAATTAAATAGACAATAATATTGTGTTACATATTATGTGCACCATCTAAAAAGAACATTTTGTGTTAAATTATTTTTATTTTGTTATATTATTTTATATCATTGTATTTTATATAATTTGTTTTAGATTTATTTTGTGGGTGTTGAACGATCGAAGTGTGCGCGGGAGATGCCTATTGGTGGCGATGAGGTTCGCAACCCATCACACCGCGTCTCCCGCGGGGCGAAAAGAGAAGGATGGAGTGCCGCATCAGTAAAAGTGTGACAGTTCCTGCCTACCCTTTCGGGGAGACGGAGTGATGGTTAGTTAGTTAGTTAGTTAGTTTAAATATTTTTAGATGAAGTTCATTGTACATTATGAAAATAAAAACTTAAAATATATTTATATTTAGATTAATTTGATTTGACATTGTTACATGAACGTCACTAATAAGGCTAAATGCATTCCAATATTTAGAGTATTTTCCCTTTGACCATTTTTTTTCCATTTCCCATTCATCAATATGAATAATGTCGATCTCCAAAACGATCATGTTTTGCAATTTGATTACTCTCCCTACCTGCATCACCAGAGGCAGATTGGTTCTGCATGAAATGAACCCTGATGTCGATCTCTGAGGAGACTGCGTTCAACAAACTAATTGCCGGTGTCACCAAAGGCATGATGTTTCTGGCGGCCGCCGGGCGATAGGTAAAACAATTTATGCTGTCGAGCAGGGACAAAAAGACCAACATCCTCCAGCACGGCAGAGCTCTCCAAATATCTCCTGATTAACCTAAAGAAAAATGGTTATGAGTTGCCCATCTCTTTGAAGCTGCAGAAAATTTGTCCCCAATATTCCCAAAAGAAATCCCGTGGGATGGAAAGACATATGAAGAAGAAGATGTGCGCGACACGCGATAGTATTAGCAATTGTGTAATTGGAAAAAACGTTGCAGTAACATTTCAAAATTCCTCACTGTCCCTTACCCCCTAGCAGCAGTGCAGCGTCTGTGGCCATTTGTTTGTTCAGCACCGATCGCGATGCTGTCAAAACTGGGTGAATTATGTTCGCGCCGCACGGAACGCGTGTATTGTTTATCGGGCGTTTGTATCCGCTGTTGGCGGCGAGGAGGCCTGCCGCGCGGGCAGGCGGTGCGCACGCTAAACTAGTCTAAGGTTTTAGGCGCGTTTCCCATACCAACCATTACCTCTTCCCATGACGCCATCCGTGCGAATAATGGCAAACCAGATAACGATTACAACTCGAGAAATACCATATCTATAGATGTCCACAGAAGTATGACCCAACCATCTTCATATGGTATATTTTTTGTGGTCGAGAGGTAAGTGCTTTGACTGCCACCCCGAAGATCTCGTGTTCGATTCCCGGCGATGGCATGTGATTGTCACACTGTCTGTGGTCTGGTGCAGAATTCACGTGACAGTAAAATATCGTTATAAAAGCTACCTATCACATGTCACGAGAATCAATGTGATAGCGCTACCCTTTACATCAATTTGGCTGGCGCTGTAATAATATATATCTTGGTCCTCTGGTTGGTCTCCCCATTAGTTTTTCCATCCATTAGTCCAGAACTGCTTTTGTAAATTTTAAACAAGGTTTCGGCGGTAATTGTTTCTCAGAAAGTGTTTTGTTTATTTACAGAGGGTATAATAAAAGTGAATATACAAATTGTAATTTGTCGTTGAGAATGATTTTATCAGTCTATTTATTTCTAATATTTCAAGTTTATCAAACTTTTTGCTTTTTGGGCATGTATATCAGATAGTATAGTATGTAAGATAGTATAGTATAGTTTTAAATAAAATAATCAACAATTAAATCAAACCAAAACTACAAACCTCAACACCTGGCGCCTCTGGATAAGACATTAAGTCGGACAAGACTTGTACTACAATGATAACAATTGAAAGAGAAAAGAATTGCTAAATGCTTTCATTATCATTTTATCACTCTTTCTGGAAATTAGTTACTGTTGTCCATGCTATTTGACGAACCGTTGACTTACGCGTTTATACATTCCTCCCAAATAACATAATTTCGTAATAGTCTAGTCGGAATAATGTAATACAACAAAGAACGAAGGGGATCAATGGTGCGAGTTAATTACATATAGATAATTTATTCTTCGAAGCGAATTCTGATAAGCTTAAATCGTTAAAAATTTCATTATATTTTCTGCATATGATTTATTAATAAATAAAAATATAAGAAACTCGTTGAATTTAACTTAACGATACGTGTAATGATCATTCCACGCTTACACAGATTCAAATTAGGAACAAGAACTTCATTGTGCCCAAGTCTTTAACATCACCACCTGTAAACCTTATTAGCAATTACTGCTTTAGTGCCTTTACACAATTAACAATAATTACATTCAGTGCTAATGAACCGCAGTTCTTAAAACGTGAGCAAAAGTAGGTCTCTGTTCCAATAACCCTTTTCATATTCTGGGGGGAAATTATTCGGAAGTTTAGCTAAAAAAAAATTTTTAGTTAAAAATAACTCTATATTTTCAAATGTTACTGTAAATTTTACAACATTTTTTAAATACTAGTGCCGAATTAAATATTTGTAAAATATGGTAAAAGTGCGTATTAAATATTTAATATTGATGAAAAAGTTCGTTTTCTAGAAGTTTAATAATATTTTATGGGAGCGATACGTTTTGTCTTGCTTGGGTATTATTAATATAACCCACACAAATAACAATTCTACTCAATATTTAAAATAAAGTCATATTTATTTAACCGGTTTGATATGTTTTGATAATATTTGTAATTAAGTACACGATTAGGGATAATATTGTTTGAAATGCACTTTGAATCGAATTATTTAAGACAACATTTATGAAATATATTATTTCAAATTTACATCAGCACAAAAACTCTACTTAGATATAATATTTTACTCGCTTCGACTCAGATGTGCACTTTCCAATTTTGTTACTCATTGTTACATTATCACTGCATTCAACCATGCAACCATGCATGCAACCACTGCACCAACCATCAAACCAAATTTGAGTCCCTAACCTAATGTTATTAAAAGTTTTATTACTAGCTTCGGAAGAAATACTAACATCTAGTATCAGTAACGAAATCGGACAAGTATAAATAAAACACTTCAAAACCAATTTCTGTACTATTGAAATCAAACCGTTTGGAATGCAATGCCAAAAAATGACATTCAAATAATCCTGTGGCTGAATTATTCTTATGATAAGTTGGACAAAAAGAAGGGTTGGATGATCAAGAAGTTCAAAAGAGTTGCATGATCATTGGAAGTAGAAGTAGTAATACTATGTTCGATTAACGCAATATCTACGGGAAGGGTACGTATATTATTACCATTTTACTGGACTGGTGCTGGCCGTTGGTGAAAGCATAAATTCCCTCTTACCCGACTCTTATAAATTAAATTTTACGATGATTTTTTTTATGAATTAAAACTATGTTTTTTCCACTTTTGACTTTATTTTTCATTGCATGTTTCAAAGACTTTAACCTTCATCATCGGTAGAACGGTGTTATTCATTTATTTAGTTCATATCGTTCTCCCCATGATGAAAGTGTGAAGCCTTCGAAACACGTGGAGAAAAATAAACTCAAAAGTGGAAAAACGGTGTTTTAATTCATAAACTAATCGTTATTATGGAATTCCACAATGCTAACGACTTAAGTTTATCTAAAATTAAGTTTTACAAATAAATTTAGTTACTTTTTTTAATCGAATTTTAGCCAAATTTACGATTTTATATTTATATAAATATATATTACATTTTTAGACGCCCATATTTTCTTCGTTGCACGTTGTGATTAGCGCGCAATTTTATTTACATAGTTTAAATAGGGCTATTCAAATTTAGAACCAACAACTCATTTATCAGAACCCAAGTGCTCTTCTTCCACTAGACTACCATCTAGCTTAAACACCATGGCTGCAATGAGTTTGGTTTGCAAACGGAACGCGTGAAGCAGTTCTAGCGCCTTTATTAAATAATATTTATGGTCTTCCCTTTTGTCTGATAACCAAAAGCAAATGGTCGGCTTTGTTGCTTTGCAGAGATCAGTGTGATTGCAGTGTCAATAAGTAACTCCGAACCCGCTAGCCTCCAGAAATTTCTTTGTCTATGTGAGTATTTGCTTTCGAACCTACGTAAGACCTAGAATTAACACGGATAACGCGTAAAAATAAATCGGATAACTTTTTAAAGTACCGTTGATTTCATTTGCTTAAAAAATGTTAATGCTGAAGTTTTTTATAACACTCAAGTTAATACAGATGAACTTATCAATAAGAAGATGGATCGATTTTATGTGTCATTTTCGTCTTCATCGTGTCGATGCCAAACTAATGTTGTAGAATAATGAGCTAAACTCTCCTATTTTCTAGGCATTTTTGTAGAAGGTTAGGCGACTTTTCGTCATATCCAGGGGCGCTGGGGGTTATGGTTATAGTAACACCACACGTGCAGACACCTTCTTTATCCCTGAAAAAAACAGAGACGAGATTACTCTTTAAGTTATGACTATTATATTTTTTGAACTCTGATAACATTAATAAATAACCACTACTATCTGAATCTTCAGAAATTAAAGAGTAAAAATCTAACATATTTATCCTAAAATCCTTTCGAAAATAAAGAAATTTAAAAAAATCATTAACGCCCTCTGTACATGCTTGTGTACCGCTCACTGTACAAAGCTATGTACGCCTATTTAAGAAGCTAAGTATATTCTCTATAATTAATATTATACGAATGAAAACGTCAGTTTTCTAGAAGTTTTATTATATTTTATGGGAGTGACATATTTCGCCCTTCGTAGGCATTATCAAATATTTTGATAATGCATTAGAAGGGTGAAACATGTCATTCCCATAAAATATATTGAAACTTCTAGAAAACTGTCGTTTTCACTCGTATTAATTTTTTAATAAGAAGTTTTACATCATTGTTCAAGAAACAATAAATATACCCTCTATGCTTAAACCTTTTACTAGGTTCAGGTTATCGTTATAATTAACAAAACATATTAAATTGTATTTATAGTTATAATATGTTTTTGGCGTTATTGGCTAAATCTCGCTCGTATCGAACATATACGTGTTTATTTTTTCAAACTGTGTACCTTTCAAAATATTTTTATTTCGATACTCATTATATCGTGTTGATTAGTAATCTGTATAAACAAGTAGTATCATCATAGCGAATTTGTATTTCATAATAGATTATCTTCTTCCGCATCCATGTACCTTTGTGGATGAAATAATCGTGCAATACCTGTTTTACACGATCAATCATAACTCAAAGTGTGAGAATGTTAAGGTTATATAGATTACAATGAAGAATTCCGTTGATGGATAAGTCTTTGATTAATTAATTTAATCAAAGCTTTAATTTATTACATCGGAATATCGTTGCTGCAAGCGAAAACGTTACAAATTGCTGCGTCACAGAGAGCCCTGACCATAATCAATTAAACATCAAACCTAACCTCACTTTGATCAACGTGTAATTAATGTTGTATGCGTCTTAGGGGGATATGCAATAGATGGTCATACATGTACCTCCTCACGAATATAGGTACTTAAAAGCATCTCTTGTGTAGAAGCATATTCAAAATGAATTTACTGCTATCAATGTGAAATTAAGAGGGTAACATTTCTTAAAGGTTTACTGTTGAAATTTTCCAGTCAAGTGTTGCAAATATTGATAGACATTATGTAATGTGATATCTACCAAGCGAACAGTAAAAAAATAATTAAATTAACAATTTATTCAGTATAATTTTATACTTTTATGAAAACGTTCATTTTCCAGAAGTTTATATAAATTTTTATCATATTATTTATTTTATTGTATATTGTTTAAATGCACATCTTTGATAATGCCTCAGAAAGAGTCGATTGAATTTAATTAACCTTCTAGATAACGGACATTTGTATCACAAATAAATAAATGAATAATTTTGTTGTTTGGAATTTCGTGGTTCATTGTAAATACTGAAAATCAAAATAGTTTATGAAAATATTTTTTTTAATGTACTCTTATATTTAGTTAAAATTCACCAATGTTTGTGGCTTTGACCGATTTCTGAACCTCTTCACCAGAAGATGGCAGGGAGCTGCCGAAACAGGTCGTACGAGTACATTTGAAAAATATGTTTTATATTTATATTTTTTCATTCTTCACAAATAAATACTTAAACTATCATTTTACATTAACGTTTGAGAAACAAAAGTAATCAAAATAAAAATGTGTGCAGGAGATGCCTATGGTGGCGATGAGGTTCGCAACCCATCACACCGCGTCTCTCGCGGGGGCGAAAAGAGAAGGATGGAGTGCCGCATCGGTTAAAGTGTGTTAGTCCATTCTTTCTGTCTACCCTTTCGGGGAGATGGCGTGATGGTTACTTAGTTAGTTTAAATTTTAAATTTTAATTTTTCATCTGCAATTACATTTTTTATAATAGATAAACTAGAAGAAAATAAACCAGTCAGTGTGTAAATAAATCCAGTTATGTAAATATTCCAAGTGCTTTCAAAGTAAACTTTTATTAATATTTGTGAAATGTATACTTATATCTGTATACGAATCCTGGATTTTCACCTGTGGGTGGTTAATTTAAATTTTTAATTGTATCTCAATAGAGACGAAGAAACAAACTGGAAACTGAATATGGATGATCAAGGTGTTTACAGGACTTATGACCTGTCATTGGTTGGGTTAAGCGCACGCTTTATGTAATTACAACATTCCCCATTCCACCATTGTTATTATGATCATGCATGATACATTTTTGGAAGTTGTATATATACTATGAGGCGGTAGCCTCTTCGCATTGTGTTAATAAAGTAGTTTGCTAAATGCTAAACAATCATTCTTCATAGATGGCGTTAGTGGGTGGATTGTATAGATTAATCTTAAAAAATTAATTAATACAATCAAATCTACATAGATGGCTAACTGGAACTGACACGTGAAGATAGGTATGGATTTGAGTATATATACAACTTCCAAAAATGTATCATGCATGATCATAATAACAATGGTGGAATGGGGAATGTTGTAATTACATAAAGCGTGCGCTTAACCCAACCAATGACAGGTCATAAGTCCTGTAAACACCTTGATCATCCATATTCAGTTTCCAGTTTGTTTCTTCGTCTCTATTGAGATACAATTAAAAATTTAAACTTTTATTATTTTTGCTTTTAAATTGCAATAATTTTATTCGTTATTAATTTCTGCATGTATCGGAATACAACATCATTGTATGTTAGCCATCAATATGAATATCCGATATTCTCATCTTGATGATCAATAAATAACATTATAAATACGCAATAAATAATATTATCTATGACTATGCCTTAAGTAATAAAACGCACTAGAGAGGTGTATGCATTGGGAACAGTGAGTGCATATAACAATAAATTTGTGTACATAAGTCTGCATATTTCTGCTACAGCCGTTCAGACTACTTCACTGCACCTTGCACCCCCGTACTGTATTTCACATATATGTAATACAAATTCTAAAAGTACCTACGTAGGGGGCTCAGTGACTGACCGTGAAGTTTTCAAATTAATGTTTTTCTCGTTTTTTTTTTTTTAAATCATTTCATATTCATATCAGAATTGATTCAGACACACTTTTCACTTGGACGATAACAAAATATGGCGAAATATGTTGATCTAATACAATGATTAAAATTCAACATAATAACTATTTACTTATTTATAAACACAAAGCATTATCTCAGTGAAATTCCATTGAATCAATTTTTTTCAGTTTTAAAACTTAAACTATTAAATTAAAAATATATAATTATGTAACACCTGATTATGTCAACATAGGTTGACGAAACAGCTGTCGCGTAAAATAAAATACAATTGTGATACATAAAACAATTTTAATTGAACAGTTTAAAATATTAAGATATCATAGTGTTTCGGCTAAAACAATGAACTATTTTAAAACTTAGGTGAACGATATACATGTTATGAATAATATCGTTCTCCCGATGAATAAAGCATAATACGTTCATTTCTTCAACAGAACGATTATCTTTAGTTTTAAACTACCTGAATTAGTAAATTGCTTAATTCAATCTCAGGTAGTTGCTCGTAAAGGTTACATTCTCAGTAAGCAAGATACTGGATTTGTCAGTTTGATATAAAGCTACTTATTTGTTTTTAAATTCATCGGTATATAAGTTAATATTAATAATTATAGTTCCTTTCTTTTCTACTCTGATCTAATGTAATTAGTGTCCAATAAAGTGTAAACTCCATCCAGTTTAAAGATAAGTAAGTTGTAACCTATGAACTTTGAACTTGTCAAGAAAAGTGGACAATTAAAGTAACCTTTAATTAAATTTTATAAAATAGTGTTTGTAAGTGTTAAATTTGTAGATATGAAGTTATTATTTGTTGATTTAGAATGAGTCCAATCGATATTCGATTTGACTCATTCCTTTTAATTTTATTTGAGGTCGATGATTATTATAAAAGTAAATATATTTAGGTAAATTTTCCTTTATTCATTCAATAGTTCTGATTTTTCTTGGAATTTGATATAGAAATTCGGTTTTCATTGTTCCAAATCAAGATTCAGTAGCACTGTTATCACAAGAATTACCTCTTCTAGACATTGAAATTTTTATTTTTAATTCATCACATAAAGTTTTATATGAATTATTTGTATAATGAAAACCTTGATCTGATTGTAAGATTCATGAATTAGGTTTTTGAGCATTGACTCAAGATTGAATAATATTTTGAACAACAAATGACATATCTAAACTTGCACTTATTTTATAATCCAATATTTCATTATTATGGAAATCTTTAACAATTGATAAATAATAAGTCTTACCATTAGTTAATAAATAAGTTATATCAGTTCCTAATTTTTGATTTAAATCAGTAGTTGAAAAATTACGATTTAGTAAATTATTATATCTTAAACTTCCTGATTTTAATCTATAATCAAATTTCTTTATGCGAATCTTAGATTTTAAACCCATATTTCTCATATATCTATATACAACATGAAATTTTAACTTTAAATTATAAATTTTATTAATTCATAAAGTTATCATTTTATACCATAAATTTCTTTAAACTCATAAAAAATATTTTTAATTATATTAGCTAAAAATTTATCTCATTTATTAAATTCATTCATTCCGTTTTTAATTCATTTATAATATCC